>CANXYC011228160.1:0-10347 GCA_948193065.1 Aleurites moluccanus | reverse complement strand
GATTTATGATATGGATGAACATATTGAAGTGCATTTTGAGTTGCAATTGATAAATGGAGGATATAAGGGGATGTATGTTATATTGGGAGTGCTTTATTATATATTTTGCGGATAGCTTAAGTCAGAGTTTCAAAGAAGACTCTGTCAGTTTTTCTGCAAACATGTTTGGTAATATGATGTTTTTAAAAAAAAAATTATGACCTAAAACGTATCACAGGTTAAGTAATGAATGTAATTGTTTAAGCATGGGTTCTTCGTGGTACTGGTGGCTTAGGCATTACCCGTACCCTAGGACCATCATAGTCTAAAGTTAGGCTGTGACACTTGGAGAGGAAAAAAGATGAAAGCTAGTGACGAAAATGATTTCTTGTCTTCTTTTCCTTGCTTTCGTGAGTCTTCTTGTGTTTCTGTGTGTCACCGTTTGTCACTGTGTGTCCTGGAAGGTGGGGGAGTCTCTCTATTTATAATAGGAGATTTGGGGGTCAAATTCCATCTATTTTCGATGTGGGATTCGGAAGAAATCAAATATAGACCCTCGCTGCCTCCGGCAAGAGAAGATGTTGTCGCCAAATGGGGGTGGCACTGCCGCCATAGTGCCCTTGTGGCACGGAGACTGAAGGAGGGCGGCTGACACAGGAAAGAGCCACGCTGCATGGCGGTTGCTGCCCAGAGGCCACCACCCCTCTCTGGCGGCAATTCTAAGCCTGGCTTATTCAGCCTCAATCATTCCCAAAAAATTAAACATTCTCAGATTCCTGAAGAAAATAATGAACGAGGTAGGTTTTGATCAAGGAGGCATATCTCTTTACACACATAGAATTTTATAGAACCGTTTTACAGACTTAAATATGAGATATATATCTACAACTTTTATGTTTTACACTTTACAACATTATTCCTTTAAGATCATGCAATCAGCCTCACAAAATCCTCCCTACATACAAAATTTCTGGATTCCTCAAAACATTTTTATATCTTCAATCAATTCAACAAACATACAATTAATAAAATAAAATAAAAATTAACAGATATTATAAATTCGAGCCTCACTACAGTTCTTAAAAACAATAACCACTAAGAGGGTGAGTATAAAAATGCTTAGTGAATCCATATGTATAAAAATGCAGTAGATGTTCATAATACCATGGTTGCTCATATATGGCTTGTAGAATCATATAAGATAACAAATAAAGGTGAAACAAGTATCCATATAGGTATCCACATAAGTATCCATATAACTATCCATATAAGTATCCAGTGTACAAGTCAACACACATATGATATAACAGGATTGGGTCAAGTGAAAAGTGCAATCGCACTATCTGTAATTCAGTACTTCAGCACTATTATAAAGTGCATAAACCACTTTACGTAAGGGAGATCAGCCCTAATGGCTAGAGAATATGACACCCCTCCCTAGAAAAGGTCAAGTAAATACCAGTGTGTACACAATCGTTGGAATTACCCGCTACACCATCGAGGTAGCCCTGTTATAATACCATATGGATGTGTCTCCATATAACAGTAAATATAGCATAAATAGAACTTATATAGATGTGGAACAATCATATATATATTTATAATGAATAATAGGACAAATTGGGGTCAAGTCAAAAAAAAGGTCGGTGGGACCCAATTGCGCCGCCTCAACTGACACTCGCCATTACGGGTCCGTTTTGAGATTTTTGAGCAGTTTTTGGTTAAGTATGTTGCTAATGGATTTAGGTGAACCATGAGGTACCATTTCATATCTTGGGATAAAACTAGAAGATTGGGCCAAGTGGTGGGTCAATTGGCTTTTCAGGTTTCATTTTATATACAGACAAAGTTTAGGTCAATTTAGGTCTTATTTACGGGTCAAAATGCACTGTAGGTACTGTAAGATAGCAAATGCTGGTTTATCAGTCCAAATGACTTTTCATATGATATATGATGCAAATCATGCATGATTATACATATAGACTGACCTTTAATGCAATTAGTCCACTTTATCCCCCAATCCAATGTTCAAGGCCATAATCGGCCCGCCGCTCGACTCTCTGAATTGGGATACTCGACGGTTCACCTATTTCCACATATAATACTCTGGTAAGATGTAAAAGCATTACAAAACATATTATTCACATAAAAATACATGAAGCATACACTGTATGCACTATAAACCTCACATTGCTCAATTTACCTTTTTTCCATTCCTTTATGCAATAAACACATTCTATCACCACATTTGACTTACATTTCACATATTCATTACTATTATGCCAAGTTAAGAACTCATCTACACTTAGTTCAATATTCTAAATAAAACATACACCATATTTCAAGTTTACCTTCCAAGTACTTATATCAAACACTATTTCCATATCTAAACTCATACATTTCCATTACTTACATCATTAAACCATATTCAAACCTTTCCTTCCTAAATGCTCCAACCTAACACATTAAACCTATAAAGTCCATATGGTTCAACCTAGTTATAATTCATTCCATTCATCCATTTTTAAACACTAATCAATTAAACAACATTCATATACACCAAATGCATAACATTTAACCATTTAAACCTATTAAACATCAAACATCAAACCATTATTCAAGCACCTCAAGTTTTGGCCAAGATGAAACTTCATCCAAATTAATTTCTTTCCATTAAATAGCTACTAATTTAATACAAAAACATCAAATACAACTCATTTGAATAAAAATTCCATCAAAAACACACTTTTGAATCATACATTTTCCTATTAGGGTTTCCTTCCAACTTTTTGAATTCCTTCTAACCTAAACACATTTTTGTTACTAATTAACATCAAAGAACATCTTAAGAACATAATTAAACCAAAAGAATTGCAAAATCACTTACTTTTCAAATAGTTCTTCCAAAACTTCAAAGCTTTGATTTTTCACTTTTTCTTAATTTTTCTTTGAATCTAAAGATAGATTTGTGTTTAGAATGATGGAATTAATAAGTTTGGATCAAAAAATGAAAGAAAACAACTAGCTTTGGTGTTCATCAATGGTCGTCGAAACCTTTAAAGAAGAAAAAGAAAGTTTTGATTGGTGAAAATGGCTAAGAATGATGAAGGGGTGGGAAAAATCAAGTTAAAAATCAATGGCATAATCATATACATTAAGCTTATGGTAGAAATGTGAAACCTAGCTTACTAACCATTCAATTATTCATCTTTTCATCTAATGGTTTGATTTAGGTTAGCCTAAAATGATACCATAGGATTGCATACACCAAATAAGTCCATAATTTAAAGGAAAAGACTAAATTAGTTCAACTAGAATCCCTATCCGAGCAGCTTTACCTGGAATTATTTTCTACGGGCTTTAACTTTCCAATAATAATTCAAATGACCTTTATACCTCTATTTTCATGTCCTGATATTCTATTTTACCATCAGATATGATAATTCCATAAATACTCAAGGGGTGTGAAATGACCATTTTGCTCCCAGTTCATAAAAAACTCAATTTTACTCGATTGCTTCCTAACAGTTTTTAAACCCCATCTATTCATTCAAACACATCATATTACATGCATATATATCAAATTCATGCATAAACACATAAAAAATTCTCAACATTTAAGTTAAGGCAAAAAAAAATTCCCAAGGTTGCCCCTTTATAGTTCAGGTTCTAGGTTTAGTTGAGGTGTTACAAATGTGCACATTGATTTTACATGATACCCTAGCTGGGAAGGGTTAACTATCCTAGCTATAGAGCATAATTGACCTTATGTACATGATATAAGATTGACATGAGATTGATATGAGATTATACATGTTTATGGCCATTTATATGTCTTATCTACATGATACGAGTATTGTTTATCTGTTCAATGATTCCAAACTTATATCTTATTGCTTACCATTGATGGACATTCTTTCATTGATTTAATTGTTACCTGTTGTCACACCCCAACTCCAGTGGTGCGATGGTCCTAGGGCAAGGGTAGGCTTAAGGCCACCATAAACCCGTAAAACACTCATATCTTGGATCTCATACACAATACATATCCATAAAATATATGGTTATCATTATAATTGTTCATTTCTATGATTCATGAAATTACCATTCATACATTTACATTCATCATTATAGAATTTCCTCTTATTCCTTACCGATTAAAAGACACTTCCCACATCACTATGGAACAAGGGCAGCTCAATCATAACAATTTAGACATCAAAATAGTATCATCCTCAACATCTAACTACGGAGCTCTAAACTATACTCCTTTTACATACAATACCATAATACAAACTGATGAACATAAAAATATATATATATCTCAAAAGAATTACGTAGAGTCTTCTTGGAGGAATGAATCAAGAAGCTCTGTCTTCTATATTAGCTCCTTCTCGAGCTACACTACTACCTGAAATCCACAGAAGAGGAGTGAGCCTTCAACTCAGTAAGATATAAACATGCATGGTATAAATCAAGTCAAAAGTACACGAATATGGACATATCATATGGTTAAGCTTACAAGAACATATGTCCTCACAATTGACTAGCACTGTCAAATCATATGATATCACAACAGAGTGCATCAGTAGCCTTGCTACCTTATCACAACAGAGTGCATCAGCAGCCTTGCTACCTTATCACAAACATATGCTTGGCCGGGCATACGCTTAGAGCTCATGGTCCCCTCTAGGTGGAACACTGATAAAAATCCTATCAGCTAGGTTCCCAAAGTGCACAATGGACCAATGAATTTACTCTCATTGGGAAAAGCGTTCTATATATAAACATATCATGGGTCATATAATTTGAATTCCATAAGAATCATATTAGTTGCAAGACCATCAACATATAACATAAATTTATTCAAATTAAGAAATAGGTTTCATATGAACTTGGTCCAAGGAAGAATGACCATGTCATATTCAACATATAAGGTAATCATATGAAACAAATTTCCATTTGTTTAAGAACATTAAGGGAATTTCATAATGTATGTGCATAATACAATATTTCGAAACATGAGGTTCATATGGATAAATATTAGGAAGGATTGAACATTCAATCTCAAAGAGCAATATACAAATGCAATGTTTATACTTACCTCTAAACAAATTTATCCTTGTATTTCCCTCAATAGCTTGCTCATTCAATAATCTCCTCAAATTTCTTGAGTTCTCTTCTCCTATGGAAGTTTCCCCAAATGTTTAAAATTAGGGTTTCCTTAATCAATAATACATAATATGATTCCTTATAATTTAACCATCTTATAGTCTCTATTATAGTTTCCTAACATCAATTTAATTTATTTCTTAAAGAAAAATCTGAATTTCAAAATGTACTTACTATCCACATCACTATTCATCGAATTTCATAAATTTTGATATCTTCCATATTAATCAAAATTAATAGTCTTAATCACTTATAATAAACTCTATATACTTATAAATAACTATTTTAATTACCTGGAATTCTTAATATAAAGAGAAAATAAAGTTTGGAGAAAATTACCTTATTTTCCCCAAAACTGAGTTCTTGAAGAATCTGACTTGAGAATGAGAAACACAACCTTATAATGCTCTAATTTAATGATCTAATGCATTGATTCTAAGTATTAATGCATTAGGAATCAAATGGAACTGATTTAAGAAAGATAGGAGAAGAAATGAAGAAGAACGAAGAAAAAGAAAAGAGAAATCATCATGAAACATAGCTACTGCCTTTCTGGTTAAATAGGCCACTGCCTCTCTAATCCTGCTTCACCAAACTCGCCTCGCAGATCCACTATGGCAATGCCACTTCTCTAAAGCCATTTCGCCAATCCCACTTCACCTATTCTCTACTTCGCGAATATCCATTCACCAAATGCCACTTCGCAATCCCACTTTGCCAATTCTCTTCTTCGCCAATTGCCACCTCGGCAATCCCACTCTGCCAAATCGTCACTTAGCCAATTCTCTGTTTTGCCAATTTTCACCTCGGCAATCCCACTTCACCAATTCTCTACTTCACGAATTGCCACCTCGATAATCCCACTTCGCCAATTGCCAGTTCGGATTGTAGGCCCGTAAATGCCACCTCACAATGCCACTTCACATATGCTAACTCATAATGTTGCTTCACATATGCCATCTTGCAATGCCACTTCCCATAAATAACTGATTCTACCGAGCTGGAACCCCTTCCTCGTCAACTCATACTAAACTAGCTCGCAAATGAGCTACAAACATCCAAACTCCCTTATTCTTTTTGTCACTTAAAATAGACACTCAGGGGTCCAACATATCCAAAATTTAAATAAAAAGGAGATTTACACAAACTATGGTGAAATTCTAAATTTTACCCTGAATTTACTGCCCAAAATCATCCGAACAGGTCTGATTAATTTCAATCTCAACTGAGCTATACTTATCCAATTCCTCTGAAATTTTACAATCAATAATATAATACATAATGGAACATTTCTCATGATTACACTTTTGGCTCATTCAGCCTCAAACATTCCCAGAAAAATAAATATTCTCTGATTTCCTGTAGAAAATTATGAACTAGGCAGGTTCTGGTCGAGGAGGCATATATCCGCACACACATAAAATTTCACAAAACCCTTTTACATACCTAAATAGGCACCAAAGCAGGAGCAAATTTGCTCAACTGACTGAACTTCCTGGCGTACTCTGAAACACTCATACCAGGTGTCTGAACCAATCTTTCAAACTCTAGAGACTTAGCTTCTCTCACACTCTCTATAAGAAATTCATTCAGCACCAGATCCTTGAATCTCTCCCAAGAAATATCTTCATTTCCCCGAAGCATACCAGAAATGCTTCTCTTGAACCAATCCTTGGCTTCAGCTTTCATTAAATAACCCACAAACTCTATAGCTCTTCTATCGGGAATCCGCAGAATCTATACTTTCTCTTCAATTTCTTCTACGAAATATGTAGGATCCATCTCACCTCTATACTCTGAGGGCTTAAGCTTAAGAAACCTCTCGAATGATACCTCTTCCACTAGACATACAGCAGGTGGTGGAACTACTAAAGGAATAGGAATCTCTGGAGCCTGCACTGGAGGGACCTACTGCTACCTTTGCTGAGTAATGAACTCAACTATCATTGCATAATTCCTCTACAGCTGCTCTAATTGCTGAGCTATATTAACCACATCTACCGGTGGCACAGGAGGAATCTCATCTCCTCCATTTCCACCCATAGAACCTTCTTCAGAGGGTTAATCTCGCCTAGGATGACCTCGTCCTCTTCCACGGCGAGGAGGCATCTCGATACTTATAAGAAGAACAAATAAGATCAGACTCACTACGCACACTTAATGCAGATATATACACCAAAGGAAGACACAAATGGATGAGACACAAATCATATGCTTCGTAGTTATCTTAATCAATACTTATACTAGTGCTCATGCATCTCTTTCTATCTCCTATATTAAGGATTATAAACCTATAGCTTTGATACCACCTCTATCACACCCCAACTCCAGTGGTGCGACGGTCCTAGGGCAAGGGTAGGCTTAAGGCCACTATAAACTCGTAGAACACTCATATCCTAGATCTCATACATAGTACATATCCAAAAAATATATGGTTACCATTATAATTGGTCATTTCTATGATTCATGAAATTACCATTCATACATTTACATTCATCATTATAGAATTTCCTCTTGTCCCTTACTGATCAAAAAACACTTCCCACATCACTAAGGAACAAGGGCAGCTCAATCATAACAATTTAGACATCAAAATCGTATCATCCTCAACATCTAACTACGGAGCTCTAGAGTATACTCTTTTTACATACAATACCATAATAAAAATTGATGAACATAAAAAAATATATATCTCAAAAGAATTACATGGAGTCTTCTTAAAGGAATGAATCAAGAAGCTTTGTCTTCTATATTAACTCCCTCTTGAGCTACACTACTACCTGAAATCCACAGAACAGGAGTGAGCCTTCAACTCAGTAAGATATAAACATGCATGGTATAGATCAAGTCAAAAGTTCATGAATATGGAAATATCATAAGGTCAAGCTTACAAGAACATAAGTGCTCACAATCGAATAACACTGTCAAATCATATGATAGAATTGCAAAGTGCATCAGTAGCCTTATTGCCTTATCACAACAGAGTGCATCAGTAGCCATGCTACCTTATCACAAACATATGCTTGGTCAGGCATACACCTAGAGCTCATGGTCCCCTCTAGGTGGAACACTGATAAAAATCTTATCAGCTAGGTTCCCAAAGTGCATAATGGACCAATGAATTTACTCTCATTGGGAAAAGCGTTCTATACATAAACATATCATGGGTCATATAATTTGAAATTCATAAGAATCATATTGGTCACAAGACCATCAACATATAACATAAATTTATTAAAATTAACAAATAGGTTTCATATGAACTTGGTCCAAGGAAGAATGACCAAGTCATCTTCAAAATATAAGGTAATCAGATGAAACAAATTTTCATTTGTTTAAGAACATTAAATGAATTTCATAATGTAGGTGCATAATATAATATTTCGAAATATGAGGTTCATATGGATAAATATTATGAAGGATTGAACATTCAATCTCAAAGAGCAATATGCATATGCAATGTTTATACTTACCTCTAAACAAATTTATCCTTGTATTTCCCTCAATAGCTTGCTCATTCAATAATCTCCTCAAATTTCTTGAGTTCTCTTCTCCTATGGAAGTTTCCCCAAATATTCAAAATTAGGGTTTCCTTAATCAATAATACATAATATGATTCCTTATAATTTAACCATCTTATAGTCTCTATTATAGTTTGCTAACATCAATTTAATTTATTCCTTAAAGAAAAATTTGAATTTCAAAACGTACTTACTATTCACGTCACTGTTCATCAAATTTCATAAATTTTGATATCTTCCATATTAATCAAAATTAATAGTCTTAATCACTTATAATAAACTCTATATACTTGTAAATAACTATTTTAATTACCATAAATTCTTAATCTAAAAAGAAAATGAAGTTTGGAGAAAATTACCTTATTTTCCCCAAAATTGAGTTCTTGAAGAATCTGACTTGAAAATGAGAAACACAGCCTTAGAATGCTCTAATTTAATGATCTATTGCATTAATTCTGAGTATTAATGCATTAGGAATCAAATGGGACTGATTTGATAAAGATAGGAGAAGAAACAAAGAAGAACAAAGAAAAATAAAAGAGAAAACATAGTGAAACATAGCTACCACTTCTCTGGCTAAATAGGCCACTGCCTCTCTAATCCTGCTTCACTAAACTCGCCTCGCAGATCCACTCCGGCAATGCCACTTCGCCAATCCCACTTCTCCAATTCTCTATTTCGCGAATGCTACTTCGCGAATATCCCTTCGCCAAATGCCACTTCACAATCCCACTTTGCCAATTCTCTGCTTCGCCAATTGCCACCTCGGCAATTCCACTTTGCCAATTCTCTGTTTCGCCAATTGCCACCTCGGCAATCCCACTTCGCCAATTCTCTGCTTTGTGAATTGCCACCTCGGCAATCCCACTTTGCCAATTCTCCTCTTCTCCAATTGCCAGTTCACATTGTCGGCTCGCAAATGCCACCTTGCATTTGTTGGCTCGTAATGCCACTTCGCATATGCCAGGTCGCAATGCCACTTCGTATAAATAGTAAATTCTGCCGAGCTGGAACCCCTTCCTCGTTAACTCATACTAAACCAGCTCGTAAATGAGCTACAAACATTCAAACTCTCTGATTCTTTTTGTCACTTAAAATAAACACTTAGGGGTCCAATATATCCAAAATTTAAATGAAAAGGAGATCTACACAAACTATGGTGAATTTCTAAAGTTCACCCTGATATTATTGCCCAAAATCATCCGCATAGGTCTAATTAATTTCAATCTCAACTAAGCTATACTTATCCAATTCCCCTGAAATTTTATAGTCAACAATTTAACACCTAAAGGAACATTTCTCATGTTTACACTTTTGACTCATTCAGCCTCAAATATTCTCAGATTTCTTGCAGAAAATCATGAACTAGGCAGGTTCTGGTCGAGGAGGTATATCTCCTGTCACACACAAAATTTCATAAAACTATTTTACAGACCTAAAGATAAGATATAAATCTACAACTTTTATGTTTTACACTTTTCCAAATTATTCCTTTAAAATCATAAAAGCTGCCTCATAAAATTCTTCCTGAATACAGATTCTGAATTTCTCAAAACATTATTTTATTTACAATCAATTCAACAACATACAATCATATATATATATATATACAAAATAATTTTTTGAGAAATTCAGAATCTGAATATATATATATATATATATATATATATATATA
>CANXYC011228094.1:0-32493 GCA_948193065.1 Aleurites moluccanus | reverse complement strand
TGAATAATTTGAGGTTTATAAAGCCCAAGCATGCATGAAAGGTAAAAGGGCTTGTAATATCTGCTATTTTTGTAGTGTTTTTATTTATGTTGTAAGTTTGGAGAATTATTTTAATTTTAAATAAGAATGTTGAGAATTTCAAGAAATTCTAAATTTTTGATACTGCATGATTTTGTGATGATAATTTCATATTCTTAATGACATAATTTGATAAAGTGCAAAACATAAAAGTTGTGATTTTATGTCTTGATTATAATTATGTAAAATTGTTTGGCAAAATTCTGCATGTGTGATGAGTTCTGTCTATTTGAACAAGGTTGGTCTGGTTGAGAGTTTCTGCAGGGATGCAGTGTCTGTTTGAAATTACTGGGAATGACTGAGGCAGAATTAGCTAAAGGTGTGAACATAAAAAAATATTCCTTTGTATGTTGTAAAGATGACTGTAAAATTTTAGAATTTTTGGATAAGTGTATCTCAGTGTAGAGTGGGTTTTATCAGACCTATTCAGAGAGATTCTAAGGCAGCAAGTCTGGATGACTTTTGGAGAGTCGCCATGGTTTGTGTGTTGGTCCTTTTGATTTGAAATTTTGATATGTTGTGCCCCTGCATGTTGATTGTAAGTGATAAAAATAATTAATAAGTTTGGATATTTGTAGCTCATTTGTGAGCTGGCTAAGTGTGAGATGTCCAGGCAGGGTTTTAACTTAAAGGAATTTGTTATGGCGAGCCAACAAAATGAGAGGAGCATTTTGCAAAGTGGCGAAATGGCGAAGTAGCGAGGTGAGTTTGCCGAAGTGGCAATTCGAGAAGAGGAAGTTGGCGAAGAGCTTTGGCGAAGAGGAAAGGCAAAGAGGATTGGGCGAAGAGGATTTAGCGAAGAGGCATTATGCGAAGAGGGAATGTGTGAAGTGGCAGTTCGCGAAGAAGCAAAGAAGTGAAGAGACGAAGAGACGAAGAAGCATTGCCGAGGTGGCATATGTGAGGAAGAGTTGCGATGAGAGTCTAGCGAGGCAGCATATGCGAGGTCGCATATGCGAACTGGAATGTGCAAGGTAGCATTGTCGGATCAAGTTTGGCGAGTTGGAAGTGTGAGCTGGGAATGCAAAGTAGTAATGGCAAGCTGGCTTAGGCGAGGGAGCTTGGCCGAGGTAGATTAGCGAGCTAGTTGGCGTATTTCTGGGGCAGTGTTTATTTAAACCCAGCAACCCCAGTAGCGATTTTTCACAATTTTTTCTCTTCTTCTTCTTTCGTTAATTCAGTATTTTTCTCAGATTTGTTCCATTTTATTTTCTAAGTCATCAATACTCAAATTAATGCATTAGACTTCTAGATTAGTCAATATTAAGGCAGAAATCATCTAGATTTGAGCAGTAATCTCAGAATTTCAGTTTGAAGGAAATAAGGTAAATTTTCTTCCTAAGCTATTTTTTTTGGATTTATTTAAGTCTATGGGTTAGGATAATTAATATTAGGTATATAGAATTTATTGCTAGTGATCTAAAGCTATTAATGGTAATTGATGTGGGAGAAATCAGATTGGTGAAACTGCCATGAACAGTAACTCTGAAAATTTAATGCAGATTTTCTTTAAGAGATAAATGAAATTGTTATGAGGAATTAAGAATAGAGATTCTAAGATAATTAATTAATAGGAAATCATGTTGAATATTATTGGTTTGGAGAAACCCTAATTTTGTATATTTGGAAAATTTCTTAGGAGAAGAAATTTGAATTGATTGAGGAATTATAAGTGGGAAGATTGCTAAGAGGAAATTAAAAGAAATTTGTGTAAGAGGTAAGTATGAACATCCTATTTGATTATTGATTCTTGAAATTAAAATGACTAAGTATTCTTATATTTGATTATCCTATTGTATGTATATATATTATATCCTTGTGTAATGTGAATGGCTTGATCAACCTTCTTGGATCAAGTCTATATGTATCTTGCTTGTGAACCCAATTTGAATGATGTTATATGATGATGGTCTTGCGACCAATATACTTCCTATGAGATTGAAACCCATGACCCATGGATAGAATGCTCTTTCTAATGAGAGTAAATTCATTGTTCCATTGTGCACTTTGGGAGCCCAGCCGATAGGGTTTTTATCGGTGTTCCACCTAGAAGGGGCCATGAGCTCTAGGCGCATGCCTGGCCAAGCATGTGTGCACGTTAAGGTAGCAAGGCTACCGATACATATGTTATGATATGAGATCAGTTCTACCAGATGAGATTTGATACTACCATTCTTTGTGGGCGTTCTATGTTCTAAATATGAACCATGATTTGATTTATGACATGATTTGATATAGCCAAAATTATTATGAGAACCATGTTTCCTTCAAGCAAAGCTTATGATTTCTTTCATACCTATATGTATAATTATTTGTTCACAACCATGATTCGATATTCAGATATTTGATTATAGGGTTCATATCTTACTGAGTTAAAGGCTCACTCCTCTCCTGTGGATTTCAGGTGATAGCATAGCTCGTGAGGGAGCTAGTAGAGAGGATCGGGCTTCTTGACTTGCTTATTTGAAGAAGCTTCATTGTAATAATTCTTTTAAGATATTTTGTATATTTAATTGATGGTATTATGGCATAATGTGTAATGGGAGTATACTCTATAGCTCCATAGTTAGTCTTTCGAGGATATTAGTATATTTTGATGTATGATTTTTACCTTTTTGGGTACTCTTGTTCCTCAGTGATCATTAAGGAACAAGAGAAAGATATGAAATAATAATAGAAGGATAAGATTAATATTTACTTGTATGTATGGACATGATCATGGTATGATAATAAGATACTGTAAATGATATAATTTGTATAAGATTCATGATTTGTGAGTTCTACGGGTTTATGGTGGCCTTAAGTTTACCCTTGCCCTAGGACAATCGCACCACTGGAGTTGGGGTGTGACAGAGGTAGTATCAGAGCTCTAGGTTTACAATCTTTAATATAAAAGATAAATAGAGATGCATGAGCACTAGTATAAGTGTTGATTAAGATAACTACGGAGCATAGGATCATGTCTCGTCCAGTTGTGTCATCCTTTGATATGTATATTTGCGTTAAGTGTGTGTAATGAGTCTGATGTGTTTGTTCTTCTTATCAGTATCGAGATGCCTTCATGTCGAGGAAGAGGATGAGGTTGAGGCTATCCTAAGCAGGAATTTCCTTCTGAAGACTGTTCAGTAGGTGGGAATAGAAGAGATGAGGTTCCTCCTGTGCCACCAGTAGATGTGGCTAATATGGCGCAACAATTAGACCAGCTGCAGAGAAACTTTGAGGTATTAGTTGAGTTTATTACTCAGTATAGGCCGCAGCAAGCTCCTCCTGTTCAAGAAGTTCCAGATATTCTAGTTCCTCAACCCCCACCCGTAGTGGTACATCAGGTTGAGGAGGTATCTTTTGAGAAATTTCTGAAGCTCAAGCCTTCAGAGTATTGGAGTGAGGTAGATCCTACAGATTTCTAGAACAGATAGAAGAGAAGATCCAGATTTTGAGGATTCCTGATAGGAGGGCAATTGAGTTTGCTGGATATTTAATGAAAGTTGAAGCGAAAGATTGGTTCAAGAGAAGCATTTTTTGTATGCTTCGAGATAATGAAAAGCTATCATGGGAGAGATTCAGAGAAATGGTCCTTGATGAATTTCTTCCGGAGAGTGTAAGGGATGCTAAAGCTATGGAGTTTGAGAGGTTGGTTCAGACTCCAGATATAACTGTATCTGAGTATGCAAAGAAATTTAGCCAGCTGAGTAAGTTTGCTCCAACTTTTGTGCCTTCAGAAGTGGCAAGGATTCAGCAGTTCCGTAGAGGATTGGTGGCTCCGTTATTTAAAGTATTTGCTGCTCTTGAGTTTGATTCCTATTCCAAGCTAGTGGATAAAGCAAGAGTGATTGAGAACAGAGAAATGGAAGCCAGATCCGAGAGAGAAGAGAAGAAAAAGGCTAAGGTTGGAAGCTCTTCTAGGCAAGACAGTGGGGTAAAGAGTATGAATGTTGTGCCTCAATCAGTTGCTAGAGGGGGATTTAGAGGGCCATCAGGGAGATTTCAGCCGAGATCGAACCCCTCCAGATTTGTTCCTCAAGTGAGCCACAGTGCAGCCAGTTTAGCGCCACATAGGACTAATCCTTCTTGTCCTACATGTGGTAAGCTTCATAGAGGACCTTGCTTCTATGCATTAGGTGCATGCTATGGATGTGGACAGCATGGTCATCTTCTTAAGGATTGTCCACAGCCTTCTTTTGGAGTTAGGCATCAGACTTCTCATGCTACGATTCAGATGAGCAGAGAGAGGAGCATTGGTCAGCAACAGGAGGAGGTTGAGGTAATTTGGGCAGAAATGTTAAAGCTGGCAGAGGATCAGGTCAGCATGAGTCTCAGGCTTTCGGATCATCTTCGATGGGTAGAGATAGAGGAAGAGTTTTTGCCTTGGCACAGCATGAAGCCCAAGCATCCAATACTGTGGTTACAGGTATTTTTCCGATTCAAGCCTTGAATGCTAGAGTTTTGTTTGATTCGGGAGCTACACATTCATTTGTATCATCCTGCTTTGCTAAGAAGTTGCATGTGCCTTGTATTTTGCTTGAGAATGTGTTGATTGTGTCTACTCCTTTGGAGGAGGAGATTGAGGTTTGGAACTCCTATCCATCTTGTGTGGTTAGCATAAGTGGTAAGAGCTTGGATGCAGATTTGATTGAATTGCCCATGTTGGAGTCCGATGTAATCTTGGGCATGGATTGGTTGTCCAAGCATTATGCTATTATTGATTGCAATGGGAAGAAGCTTATCTTCAAGCCACCTTTGGGTGAGAAATTTGAATTCCAAGGGGAGCGGAGTGAAGCACCATATAATGTGATATCTGCCATTGGGGCAAGGAGATTATTGAGGAAGGGTTGCCAAGGATATTTGGCATATGTTCGAGACACTAATAAGGAAGTAAAGAGTATGGAGCAGATTCCTATAGTCAATGAGTTCCCGGATGTATTTCCTGAAGAATTGTCTGGTTTGCCACCGGATAGAGAGATAGAGTTCAGTATAGAGTTGCTACCTAGCACAAATTCGATTTCTATTCCTCCCTACCGTATGACACTAGTGGAGTTGAAAGAGTTGAAGACTCAGTTGCAAGATCTACTTGACAAGGGATTTATTAGACCCAGTAGTTCACCATGGGGTGTACCTTTACTCTTTGTAAAGAAGAAGGTTGGTTCTATGAGGTTATGCATAGACTATAGGCAGCTTAACAAGGTGACTATCAAGAACAAGTATCCTTTACCAAGGATTGATGATTTATTTGATCAGCTGCAGGGTGCAAGTCATTTCTCCAAGATAGATTTGAGATCGGGGTATCATCAGTTGAGAATTCAGAATGAGGATGTAACGAAGACAACATTCCGGACCTGATATGGACACTATGAGTTCTTAGTGTTGCCATTTGGATTGGCTAATGCACCAGCTGCATTTATGGATTTGATGAATAGGGTGTTCAGGCAATTCTTGGACAAGTTTGTCATTGTGTTTATTGATGACATTCTTATATATTCAAAGAGTAAAGAAGATCATGAAGAGCACCTTAGAGTTGTGTTGCAGATTTTGAGGGAGCATCAGTTGTTTGCCAAGCTTTCGAAGTGTGAATTTTGGCTTGAGAATGTAAGCTTTCTGGGGCATATTGTGAGCAACGAAGGGATTATAGTTGATCCTAAGAAGGTTGATGCAATTCTTAGTTGGTCTAGACCCACGAAGGTTTCAGAAGTTAGAAATTTCTTGGGTTTAGTAGGCTACTACAGGATATTTGTTCAAGACTTCTCCAAGATTGTAGCTCCTTTGAGCAAGCTCACCCAGAAGCAAGTTAAATTTCTATGGTCAAATGCATGTGAAGAGAGCTTCCAAAAGCTGATGATTTGTCTCACCATGGCACCTGTGTTAGCTTTGCCGTCGGGTGAAGGAGGATATGCGGTGTATTGCGATGCATCGCGAGTGGGGCTTGGTTGTGTGCTTATGCAGTATGGAAGAGTGATAGCTTATGCTTCGAGGCAGTTGAGGAAGCATGAGATGAACTATCCCTCCCATGATCTTGAGATAGCTGCAGTAGTGTTTGCATTGAAGATCTGGAGACACTACTTGTATGGTGAGAAGTGTGAGATTTTCACAGATCATAAGAGTTTGAAGTATATATTTCAGCAGAAAGATCTTAACCTAAGGCAAAGAAGATGGGTTGAATAGCTTAAGGATTATGACTGTGAGATCTTATATCACCCAGGGAAAGCCAATGTTGTAGCAGATGCACTAAGTAGGAAGTCCTTGGGGAGCTTGTCCCATATTCAAGTGAGTAGAAAGTCCCTAGTAAGGGAAGTGCAGGGATTCCATGATATGGGAATCAGTTGGGAATTGTCAGAGTCAGGAGTGCTTTTGGCAAATTTTCAAGTCAAGCCACTTCTCATTGATCAAATTAGAGAAGCTCAAGATAGAGACCCTCAGTTGGTGAAGATAAAGAATGAAGTGGGATCAAAAAAAGCTCCAGGATTTCAGCCAGGATTTCAGGTGGTTGATGGCTTGTTAAGGCATGATAGTAGGCTATATGTTCCAACAATTGATGGGTTGAGAGATATGATTCTTAATGAAGCACATCAAGCCAAGTATAATGTGGATCCAGGTGCAACAAAAATGTACCATGACATCAAGAATTCATATTGGTGGAGTGGAATGAAAAGAGATGTTGCTGAATATGTAGCCAAATGTCTAACTTGTTAGCAAGTCAAGTTTGAGCATTAGAAACCATCTGGGTTACTCCAAGAGTTACCATTGCCAGAATGGAAATGGGAGAGGGTGACCATGGATTTTGTGGTTGGACTGCCAAGAACTTTAAGAGGCTATGACTCGATATGGGTCATTATGGATAGATTGACCAAGTCGGCCCATTTCCTACCAGTCAAGATGATCTATGGAGTTTCTCAGTATGCCTAGATTTATGTGGATGAGATTGTTAAACTTTATGGAGTACCAGTTTCAATAATATCAGATAGAGGTACTCAGTTTACCTTAAGATTTTGGCAGAAATTGCAAGAATGTCTGGGTACTTAGCTTGATTTCAGTACGGTTTTCCATCCGCAAACAGATGGGAAATCGGAGAGGACCATCCAAACTCTAGAAGACATGCTAAGGATTTGCATTCTAGACTTTGGAGGGAATTGGGATGCTCATTTTCCATTGATTGAATTTCCCTACAACAACAGTTACCACTCCACGATTCAAATGTCTCCTTATGAAGCTTTGTATGGAAGAAAATGTAGATCTCCATTGTGTTGGGATGAAGTGGGAGAAAAACATATTGAATGACCAGAATTAATAAGGTATACTTCAAATAAGGTTCCATTAATCTGAGAGAGATTGAAGACAACTTTTAGTAGACAAAAGAGTTATGCCGATCCGAAGAGAAAGGATCTTCAGTTTTCCATTGGAGATCTTGTATTTCTAAAGGTCTCTCCAATGAAAGAAGTTCTACGATTTGGCAAGAGAGGCAAGCTGTCTCTAAGGTTTATTGGACCTTTTGAGATTTTAAGCAAAGTTGGGGAGGTTTCCTTTAAGTTGGCATTGCCTCCTAGCATGGATAAGGTGCATCCGGTATTCCATATATCGATGCTTCGGAGGTATGTTGCCGATCCTTCTCATGTGTTGCAAGTGCCGGAAGTATATCTTCAACTGGATTTGTCATATGAAGAGATCCCAATTTCTATTGTAGATCGAATGGTTAAGAAGCTAAGGAATAAGGAGATACCAATGGTTAAGATTTTGTGGAGAAACCAAGCTATGGAAGAATGTACATGGGAGAGTGAGCAAAGCATGCAAGATAAATATCCCCATTTATTTCAGGCTTGAGGCATATTATTGTAAATTCGAGGATGAATTTATTTAAGGGGGAAATAATATAATATCTGCCATTTTTGTAGTGTTTTTATTAATTTTGTATGTTTGGAGAATTAATTAATTTTAAATGTGAATGTTGAGAATTTTAGAAATTTTGAATCTTTTCAGTTACAGGATTTCATGAGATTAATTGCATGTTCTTAGAGAAATAATTTGGTAAAGTGTAAAACATGAAAGTTGTGAGTTTATGTCTTAACTAAAATTATGTAAAACAGCTTAGTAGAATTCTGTGTGTATAAGGAGTTATGCCTCATTGAGTAGGAATGGTCTGGTTGAGTGTTTCTGCAAGAAGTCAGTATCTGTTTGAAATTACTGGGAATGACTAAGGCAGATTGAGCCAAAGGTGTAAACATGAAAAATGTTCCTTTCTATGTTGGTTGTAAAATTTCAGAATTTTTTTGGATAAGTATATCTCAGTGGAGAGTGGATTTTCTCAGGTTTGTTCGGTTGAATTTTGGGCCAGTAAGTCTGGGTGACATTTGGAGAGTCACCATGGTCTGTGTGTTGGTCTTTATGATTTGAATTTTTGATATGTTGTGCCTCTGCATGTCTATTTTAAGTAGCAAAAAGAATTAGTAAGTTTGGATATTTGTAGCTCATTTGCGAGCTGGTTAAGTATAAGTTGTCCAGGAAAGGTTTCAACTTAGTAAAGTCTTGGTATGGCGAGCCAGCATAATGCGAAGTGGCATTTTAGGAGTTGGCAATGAAGGCTAGAGAAGTGGCGAGGTGAAATTTCTGAAGTGGCAATTGGCGAAGAAGCATATGCGAGGTAGCATGTGCGAAGAGGTTTGGCGAAGAGAGTTTGGCGAAGAGGATTTGGCGAAGAGGAAAGGCGAGGTGGCATTATGCGAAGAGGAATTATGCGAAGAGAGAATGTGCAAAGTGGTAGTTCGTGAAGCAGAGTTTAGCAAAGAGGCGAAGAGGCGAAGAAGTGAAGAGGAGAAGAGGCAAAGAGGCGAAGAAGCATTGCCGAGGTGGCATATGCGAGGAAGTGTTCTTGAGGAGAGTCTAGCGAGGCAGCATATGCGAGCTGGATTAGCGAAGTGGCATTGCCGGATCAATTTGGCGAGCTGGAAAGTGCGATATGGGAAATGCAAAGTGGGATTGGCGAGCTGGTTTAGGCGAGGTAGCTTTGCCGAGGCTGACTGGCGAGCTGGCAAGCGTGTTTCTGGGGCAGTGGTCTATTTAACCCCAGCAACCCTAGTAGCGTTTTCACGATTTTTCCTTCCTTCTTTCTTCGATTAAATTCAGTCTTTTCTCAGATTAGTCTCATTTTATTTTCTAAGGCATTAATACTTAAATTAATACATTAGACTTCTAGATTATTCTATATTAAGGCAAACATCATCAGATTTGAGCAAGAAATTTCAGGAATTTCAGTGTTGAGGAAAATAAGGTAAATTTTCTTCCAAAACTATTTTCCTTAGATTTATTTAAGTCTATGGGTTAGGATAATTAATATTGGGTGTATAGAATTTATTGCAAGTAATCTGAAGTCATTAATGGTAATTAATGTGGAAGGAAATCAGAATATTGAGACTGTCATGAATAGTAACATGAACAGTAACTCTGAATTAAATGCATATTTTTCTTTAAGAGATAAATAAAATTATTGTTGGGAATTAAGAATAGAGACTCTAAGATAATTAATTATTAGGAAATTATGATAAATACTATCGATTTGGAGAAAACCCTAATTTTATATGTTTGGAGAAATTTCTTCGGAGGAGAAAAATCAAATTAATTGAAGAGTTAGAGCTGGAATTTGCTAGAGGAAATTTCAAGATAAATTGTGTTAAGGTAAGTATGAACATTTTATTTGTTTCTTATTTCTTAAAAATAATGTGACCCAGTATCCTTGATTTGTTCATCCATATGTAAATATTTGTATATATAATATAAATGACTTGATCACTTTCTTGGATTAAGTTCATATGCTTCTTGTTGGTTAAACCCGATTTGAATAATGATATATGATGATGGTCTTGCGACCAATATGTTTCTTATGAGATTGAAACCCTATGACCCATGGATAGAACGCTTTTCCTAATGAGAATAAATTCATTGGTCCATTGTGCACTTTGGGTGCCAATCTGATAGGGTTTTTATCAGTGTTCCACCTAGAGGGGGCTATGAGCTCTAGGCGCATGCCTGGCCAAACATATGTGCACGTTAAGGTAGCAAGGCTACTGATACGTATGTTATGACATAAGATCAGTTCTATCAGATGAGATTTGATAATGCCATTCTTGGTGGGCATTTTATATTCCAGATACGAACCATGATTTGATTTATGATATGATTTGATATAGCCAAATTATTATGAGGACCATGTTCCTTCAAGTAAAGTTTATGATTCTTTCATACCTATTTGTATAAATATTTGTTCATGACCATGATTCGATATTCAGATTCTTGATTTATAATATTCATATCTTACTGAGTTGAAGGCTCACTCATCTTTTGTGGATTTCAGGTGATAGCATAGCTCGTCAAGGAGCTAATAGAGAAGATCCAGCTTCTTGATCCATTTTCCCAAGAAGCTTCATTGTAATAATTTTTGAGATATTTTGTATATTCATTAAATGGTACTATGACATGATATGTATTTGGGAGTACATTCTAGAGCTCCGTAGTTAGTCATTGAGGATAATATTTTTGTATGAATTATTACCTTATGGGTACTTTTGTTCCTTAGTGATGTTAGATGCATCTTTTGATCATTAAGGAACAAGAGAAAGTTATGAAATGATAATGGTAAAGATATGATTAATGTTTAAATGAATGTATAGAAATGATCATTTTATGAAAATATATGATGTGGTAATTAATATAATGGTATATGAGGTTCATGATTTGTGAGTTCTACGGGTTTATGGTGGCCTTAAGCCTACCCTTGCCCTAGGACCGTCGCACCACTGGAGTTGAGGTGTGACATTACCTTATATATATTTGTGATGTGTCATTTCTTGCAATTAACCTTTGATTATGATTATGATATAAATATAACCTTTAATAATGCAATTTGATTATTGTTATAAGAGCCTATTGATATCTTTTCTATATCTAGATAAAGATACTATTTTTGAAACCTTGCTCTGACTTCTTAATCACTGTAATACCCTATAAAAACTTACCAAATTTTTATGATTAAAGTTCTCAGTAAGTTTTTTGAAATTATTGAATTGACTAATGATAATTTTAGAAACTCAGTTAGAGCGAAAACGAGAAACTTTTTAGAAAAATGTCGGTGTCGATTGCTGCCGCAAAAATAGCAGTCCGGTCGATAAATGAATTTCTGATTCTGACTAAGGGGTAAATGATTATGTGTATGCATATGTAAATACAGTAAAAAGAAAGAGGTGAAAAATGTTTAAGAACACTGATAAAGTAAGCAATGACAAAATCATAAATAAAGAAAACTTTAGGGATATAGTAGAATTTAGACTGTCTGAGTTTCAAAACGGCTCTGAAACTATTTTTATTATAAAGTATTAATAAAAATAAGATGTTTGAATATTCACTTTGAAATACAAATCCCGATAAAATTTTCAGAATAAATTATCGAAGGAAAATGTGGCAAAAGCATAAGTTAAGGAAAGTTGAAGAACCAAAAGAAAATTTATCAAATGTGACTCATTATATAAGCCACACTTAGCAAATTTTTATCCATTTTTATTCTTCCTTATCCGAAAATTCTCCCACCATTTTCCATTGATTTTTCTTCCATTTTGTTACGAAAAATCCATGGAAACTTGATTTAAACACAATATAATCCATCCTTCATCCATTTCCATCCATAGAAATCAAGAAAAATTCAAGAACAAACAACTTGGAATTTTTTCCCACTTCACCATTTTGAGGTAAAATGTTATTTTGGTTGATTTTATGTTTGATTTAGGGTTAATTGATATTAGTTAGATTGGGTAATTAGTTTAATTGCATCAATTGATACATATAACATTTTTGCCCAATTTTCAAATCCTAAACCTAAGTTGTATAAATTGATTTTGTGCAAATGGATTAGTATGTATAAATTGAGTATAGAACAAGTTAATTATATATTTATTGATGAGTAATTGATGGTTAGTTTGTTGTAGAAAATTCGATTGAAGAAATTTGCCATTTTTACCTACTTTAAGGAATTTGAAGGAATTGGTGGCAAATCAATTTTGCTAGGTGATTTGAAGTGTTAGGTGAGTCTTTTATACATCATATGTTATGCCTAAAGTGATAAAATGTCAATTAGAACTCATATGCAAAAAGGCCATTTTGGCCGAACACTAATGTGGCAAATTGCCTTGATTTTGCCTTAGTTTTTTGCTTGTTTTTCTATGCCAAATTGATCCATTTGATGATGTTTATTGATGTGTATATAATGCCTATGGAATTACTTTCAATGTGTATTGTTGTTGACAATTGGGGCAATATCAATGTTGCACCAAAACCTTGCCAAAATGTCTATTGTTGGTTGCACACCAAATGTTTAATAAAATGCCTAGCTTAAAATCCATAGGCCAACCATTTGAATGCCATCATCTCCAGCGACCATGGCATGCCAATTGCGTCAACTTTTTTGCCGTAAATGGTCAACTTATATTTGATTCTATTGTTGGTTGCTAGACCTTTGGTCATTGTATAATCGATTGTTATTGATATCTTATTGATTCTATTGCTCATTGAATTGATTAATCATGAGTTATTGATACTTGGTGATATCATTATTTTGAAATGGTATCTATTGATGAGTTTATTGTTTCTATTGATTCCGATGTGATTTGACAAAGCTGTCGCCCTGACAGGGTAGTGAGTACATATTGTCGGCACTGTGCACAATGTATATTGTTATGCCCTAATTGGGAAGGGCTATGAGTCCTAGTCATAAGATCTGATCTGTCTTATGTTTATTGATATGAGTGATTTGTGCTTGACACATTTCTATGCGTATGGCTCTAATATCTGTCATTATCCATCATTATCTATCTTATCCATGTGATATACTTTTCATTGATGTGATTATTGACTTTACAGTCATATTCTGTACTTGACTCTGTATCCAGAGATTTTAAGTAGATTGATTCATTTACTTTATCTGCCTATTGTTTATTGACATTCCATTATCTATCTATTGGTCAATGCATATTAGATTCATTGAGTATTATATATATTCACCCTCTCATTATTTCCCTCTACAGGTGCAGAGTAGGAGGCAAATATCCCAACATTTTGACTCTCTATAGATTCTGCAGTTTTATAGCAGTGTAATTATATTAAACACTGAATATTTTTGTATGTTCATATCCTAGTAGCTCCATGGGTTATGTATGGTATAGTTAGTGTATGAACATATATGTATGGGTATATTGGAGATTGATTAATTATATGATTATGGTAATTATAGAAAGTAACAGAATGAATGATAGAGTATTAGAATGAATAGTGCCTATGTGAGTGTATGATTATAGACTAAAATATAATTGATTGTAATAAATGATCCCGCTACAATATTGATATAGTATGAGATTGTATTGATGTGATTAATAGGTTCTACGGGTGTCAATCGCCTCGGCATCTCCCGCACCCTAGGACCATCGCGGCTCGCCAGATTGGGTAATGACAATCATATATATGGAATTAGCATAATTCATTGAGTTGAAGGCTCACTCTTCTTCTAGTGTGATTTTCAGGTGCTAGAGTTGTTGGTCCAGAGCCCGAGGATAGAGCTTCTTGATTTTCTTCCTACAAGAAGCTAGTCCAAGTATAGACTATGATTATTTTGAATGTTAATAATTATTTTGGGACTGTAATACTCTTAGAGCTCCATAATATTTTGAATGGTCTGTAATATAATTCTGATGAATTACTTTTGGGTTGTCACTTGTTTATTTTAGATAGAGGACCTTATTTATCTTTAATCCATTGTAAACAAGTTGAATATATTTTGGATAATTATATCACATGTTGATGATGTTTATGATTATAGATTGAGAATGGATATAAATGTTGTTTTGAAGTTGCCACAGGTTATGTTTAGGTGTTCTATGAGTTTTTGCTTGCCTTAAGCCTACCCATGCCCTAGGAACATCACATCCTTAGTTTTGAGGTATGACAAGATGGTATATGAGCTTTGGTTTGAAGTTATAGCTAATATGTGATAATAAGTATCTGATTAGGGAAATTATAGAGCATAGGAGTGCTGTCACGTCAATACTCTATTATTTTATGTTATGAATATGCATTTTTGTCTAACCTAAATATGAATAGTTTATTTCTATTATTAGTTTTGATATGCCTCTTAAATGGGTTCGTGGTAGAGGTAGAGGACGAGGTTGTCCTAGGACAGTTGTTCCTTCTGAGGCCAATTCTATTGGTCGAATGGGGTATAATAAGGTTCCTCCAACACCTCCATTGGATATGGCGCAAAGATTTTAGCGGTTCGAGCATAATTATAAGATGATAGCTGAGTACATTACCCAGTAGAGGAAATGTTATCCTCCAGTACAGGTGGCTCCATCTCCTCCGGTTATTCCTTCTCATCCACCTTTGGTTCTATAAGTTAAGGAGGTATCTTTTTAGAATTTCTTGAAGATGAAGCCTTAGGATTATAAAGGTGAGATAGACCCTACTAATTTTTTAGAGGATATTGAGGATAGGGCCCATATTCTGAGGGGTCCAAACACGAGATCAATAGAGTTTATAGGTTACATTATGAAATGTGAGCTCGGGAATGGTTTAAGAGGAGTATTTTTTGTTTGCTTTAAGGTAATGAGGAGATCACTGGGGCTCATTTTAAAAGAGCTTTTAGTTAAGGAGTTCCTTCCAGAATTAGTTAGGAAGGCAAGAGCTATGGAGTTTGAGAGACTCATGCAGACCCCTGATATGTCTGTATCCGAGTATGCCAAGAGATTTAACCAATTGAGTATGTTTGCTCTTGCTTTAGTACTTTATAAGGCAGCATGGATCTAGAGATTCAAGAGGAGATGGTTAGCCCCATTATTCAAGATCCTATCGGTATAGGAGTTTGATTCCTTTTCCACATTAGTGGATAAGGTAAGGGTTATTAAGAATTAAGAGATGGAAGCTAAGTTTGCTAGGGAGCATAAGAAAAAGAAAAGAGTAAGGAGTTCATCTAAATCAGGTAAAGATGAGAGTGGGGTGAAGAGTATGAGTGTTTCTCTTCAGATTCCATAGGGTGGTTTTGGGAATCAGTTAGGTATATCCTAACAAAATTTGAGTACTTCCAGGCATACTACACAAATAAGTTATGGTTGTGGTAGCTTGGCATCTCCTAGAAGTTTAGTTCTTATCGGTCCTATTTATGGGAAGAAGCACTGTGGGCATTGTTACAAAAAATTGTGTGTTTGCTTTAGGTGTAGTCAACCGAGCAACTTTATGAAGGATTTCCCCAAACATCACATTTAGATAGACCTCAGATTTTCCAGTTCGTAGTTTAGATGGATAGCAGAGGAGGCAGTACTCATTTTGGTAGGGGGGTACAGCTAGAGGCCAATATATGGGTAGAGGTTATGGTCAGATAGTGGGTCAGACTGCAGGGCAGACATTAATGGACAAAGATAAAGGAAGAGTCTTTGCATTGATTCAGCAGTAGGCTTAAGCCTCAAACACAGTTGTGATAGGTATTGTTCCTATTAAAGTTATTAATGCATGAGTTTTGTTTGATTTTGGTGCCATGCATTCTCTTATTTCTTCCATGTTTGCAAAGAAATTATTTGTGGCATGTAAGCTTCTAGATTGTGCATTAGTTGTTTCAATTCCTTTAGAGGAGGAGATAAACGTGAATAAGGTTTATCCTTCTTGTTTAGTAAGCCTTAGTGGCAAGAGTTTGGAGGTAGATTTGGTTGAATTGTTAGTGTTAGAGTTTGATGTGATTTTGGGCATAAATTGATTGTCTAAGTATTTTGCTATTATTGATTATAATAAAAAGAAGAATATGTTTAAGCCACCTTCATGTGAATAATTTGAGTTTCAAGGGGAGAGGTGCGAGGTTCTTTATAACTTGATATCTGTCATTAAGGTGAGGAGATTGTTAAGAAGGGATGTCAAGGATATTTGGCATATATCCATGAAATAGATTAAAGAGTGGAAGATATTGATCAGATTCCTAATGTGAATGAGTTTAAAGATGTGTTTCCAAAGGAATTGTCTGATTTGCCACTAGATAAAGAGATAGAGTTCAGCATTGAAGTGCTTCTAAGTACTAATCCAATCTCAATACCTCCGTATATCATAGCCCCTATTGAATTGAAGGAATTAAAGTTATAGCTATAAGATTTACTAGATAAAGGGTTCATCAAGCCTAGTAGTTCGCCTTAGGGAGCTTCAATATTGTTTGTTAAGAATAAGGATAGGTCTATGAGATTGTATATAAATTATAGACAACCCAATAAGGTCACTATTTGGAATAAGTACCCGCTTCTTCGGATTGATGACTTGTTTGACTAGTTGCAAGGGGCGACTCGTTTCTCTAAAATTAACTTAAGATTAGGCTATCATCAATTGATGATAAAGAAGGAAGATGTGCCTAATACTCCTTTCAGGACCATGTATGGTCATTATGAGTTTCCGGTTTTTCCATTTGTGTTGACGAATGCACTTATTACTTTTATGGATTGGTGTTGTTCTAGATTGGCCTAGACCAACTAATGTAATTGAAGTTAAGTGTTTTTTGGGTTTAGCAGGGTACTATAGGAGATTTGTGTAGGATTTCAACAAGATAGCTGCTCTTTTGAGTAGGCTCACTCAGAAGTACGTGAAGTATCAGTGGTCCGATGAATGTGAGGACAAATTTTATAAGTTAAAGACTTGTTTGACTATTGCTCCAGTTTTGGCACTACCTTCTGGCGAGGGTAGTTTTGTAGTTTATTGTGATGCTTCAAGATTGGGACTCAATTGTATTTTGATGCAAAATGGTAAGGTAATAGCCTATGCTTCTAGGCAGTTGAGGAAGCATAAGTTGAATTACCCAACCTATGATTTGGAGATGGCTACAATAGTGTTTGCTTTGAAGATTTGAAGACACTTCATGTATGGTGAGAAGTGTGAGATCTACATGGATCATAAAAGCTTAAAGTATATCTTTTAGCAAAAAGATCTGAACCTTAGGCAAAGAAGATGGATGGAGTTGCTTAAGGATTATGATTGTGAGATTTTGTATCATCCGAGTAAGGCTAGTGTAGTAGTAGATTCCCTAAGTCGGAACTCACTAGGGAGTTTGGCTTATATACAGGTGTATAGGTGGCCATTGGTTAAAGAAATGCAAAGTCTGCATGATTTGGGGATTCAGTTTGAGTTTTTAGATTTTGAAATGCTTTTAGCACATTTTTAGGTTAAACCATTGTTGGTTGATCAAATTAAGGAAGCTCAAGATAGAGATCTTCATTTGGTTAAGTTAAAAAGCGAAGTGGAATAAGAGAAAGCTCCGAGTTTCTCCATTATAGATGTTGTATTAAGATATGATACCCGACTATATGTTCCTGCAATGGATGATCTGTAAGAGCAAGTGATGAGAGTTCATTATGCTAATTACAGTGTACATCTAGGTGCCATCAAGATGTATCATGATGTTAAAGGTTCATATTGATGGTATGGAATGAAAAGAGATATAGCAGAATTTGTAGCTAAGTGCTTGACTTGTCAACAAGTTAAGTTTAAGCATCATAAATCATATGGGTTGCTTTCGCAGTTACCATTGTCAAAATGGAAATGGGAGAGGATAATTATGGATTTTGTAGTAGGGCTGCCAAGGACCACAAGTGGACATGACTCCATTTTGGTGATTATGGATCAATTGATGAAATCAACTCATTTTATGCCCATGAAGACTTCATATTTGGTTTCTCAGTATGCCCAAATGTACATTGACGAGGTTGTGAGGTTATATGGTATTTCGGTATCGATTATTTCTAATAGAGGTACTCATTTTACCTTAAGATTTTGGCAGAAAATGCATGAATCCATGGGTACTCGACTGGATTTTAGTATGGCTTCCCATCCTCAAACTGATGGGCAGTTAGAAAGGACCATCCAAACTCTAGAAGACATGTTGAGAATGTGTATTCTAGACTTTGGAGGGAATTGGGATAAGCATCTTCATTTGATTTAGTTTGCCTACAATAACAGTTATCACTCTATGATAAAGATTGCACCGTATGAGGCTTTAAATGGAACAAAGTATAGATCTCCCATTTGTTGGGATGAGCTTGGAGAAAAGTTCATTGAAGGACCTAATTTGATTCCATACACATCTGAGAAGGTACCTCTAATTCAAGAAAGTTTGAGAATCACTTTTAGTCATCAAAAGAATTATGATGACCCTAAAAGAAAGGATCTTCATTTTGCCATTGTTGATAAGGTCTTTTTAAAGATATCACCAATGAAAGGTGTTATGAGATTTGGGAAGAAAGGAAAGTTATCTACGAGGTATATTAGACCTTCTAAGATTCTTGATAAGGTTGGAGATGTCTCTAATTGTTTGGCACTTCTACCGAATCTGGATAGTGTGCTCCCCATATTCCACATATCCATGCTTTGCAAGTATATTTTGGATCCTTCACATGTGTTGCAAGCTCATCCATTAGAGATTAATTCAAATTTGACCTATGAAGAGGTTCCTACAACCATTATTGATAAAATGGTTAAGAGACTTCATAATAAGGATATATCAATGGTGAAAGTTCTTTAGAGAAACCAATCAATAAAATAATGTATTTGGGAGAGTGAAATTATTATCCAAACTAAGTATTTCAATTGTTCCATGCTTAAGGCAAGATGTTTTCTAAATTTCAGGACAAATTTTTTTGTTAGGAGGGGAGAATGTAATATCCTCATTTGCTTTGTATGTGTTTTGAGTTGTGTTTAGAATTAAGTTCCATTTTCTAAATAATTTTGTTTTGTTGTGATGTTTAAATTTGATTTCTATTATGTTCTACCCTAAATTCTATTAGCATGGTTTGTATAGGATGTTTGAGGTGAAAATTTGAGGTTTGGATGTTCTGAGTTTGAATGGGTTTGGGTTGATTTTAGAAGTGAACTTGGTTGTTGCAAGGGTATTAAAGACCATAGAATCTATGAGTGAGAAGAGAATTACAGCTCAGTTTCCATAATCATAAAGAAAGAATTTGGATAAGTGTAAAACATAAAAGTTGTAGAGTTATTTCCCATCTATATGTATGTAAAATTTTGTAAAATTCTTTGTGGATGAGAAGATATTCTTCCTCAACTAGAACTGGTTCAGTTCGTTACTTCTACATAAAGTTTAATGTTGTTCTTTGTTTTTGAGAACCATAGAGGCTGATCGGGCCAAAAGTGTAAACATGAAAAGTGATGTGTTAGCTAGATTTTTATAACTTTTCAAGTCAATTGGATCTTTGTAACTCTTAGACATGGCAGTTAAATCATACCTCCCCATATGGAACTTACAAAGAAGCAGAGTGAACTTTAAAAATTCACTACAAATTGTATGGTTTGCCTTTTAAGCTGAATTTTTGATATGTTGGATCCCTAGTGACTAATTTAAAAGAAAAAAAAAATAATTGAGGCTATTGGACATTTGTAGCTCAAAATCCTGCTAGTTTAGTGAGAGCTACCAAGGAAGGATTTTCAGCTCGGCAATAGCAATAGTGAGTAAATTTTGAAAATTCACCATAAATTTTGTAACTCGCATTTTTAGCTCAATTTTAAATATGTTGTATCCCTCAAAATCTAGTTTAAGTAGGAATAAATAATGAGACATTTGGACTTCTGTAGCTCAAAGAAGAGCCTGATTAGTGAGTTCTACTGAGGCACTTTTCAGTGTTAGTAGAGTGAATAATAATTAGAAATTCTATAAATAAAGAGAAGCAGACCCTCATTTTTCACAACCGAATTCCAATTCTTTTCTTCTTCTCTTCTTCATTTCTCCACCTATCAAATTCTAGATTATTATATCTATTTTTTAAAGTATTAATGCTATAGTTAATGTAATACTCTTATGAATAGACACTTCAAGTGACATCTATAACCTTTTTCCAAGCTAATTCTTCAAGATTTTCTCTTGGGAAGAATTAAGGCAATTTTTTTAGAACTTATATTTTATTATGAATTGAGGTTATAGGCTATTAGATAAGTTATTTATGAATTATAGGTAGTAAATATTTACATTTATGGCTAATAATAATGGTTGGTTAGAGAATTAGGGCAAATTGATGAATAGAAAGGTGAATAGTGCTATGAATATTAATTTTATGTCTAAACCTCTGCTTTTTCTTAAAGAATGGCTATAATGAGTATGAAAATTATCTCTTTAGATTTTAAAGAGTCTATAATTGTAAAAATTTGATATGGATGATGTTAAGTAAGGAAAACCCTAAATTGTGTTTTGTTGAATTATGTTTGGATTGAATCAATAAAGTGACTATGAGTTGATTTGAAACTAGATTAAGAGTTTTTGAGCTTTGAATTGAATTATTTGCTCTATTGAAGGAGAGTTATGCATATGTACTGTGTATATAATTCCATATGTTTATATATTTGTCTTTGTTACATTGGATCCAAATTCCATTATGAACATATTTATATATTTATTTAAATTGTTAAACCCTATTGAAATAAATGTTACTTAACTTATAATATCTTTTGTTACCCATTGTTATAATTATAATTATCCTTAGAAACCAACTCCCTGTTATAAATGACCTTATTATTCTGAAATGTATATTTTATATGATCCACTTTGACTAAAAGACCTTGTTGGATACTCATTATTACATATATATTCAATTTTGAACCAAAGTCTATGTGAGTGTCAGAATGTGTTACCTATGACGGATAAATCGTAGGATTGTATACACCACTGACTCAACTAATACAGTCTAAAGTATTAAAATCCTTCCTAAAGGGGACAAAGTTTCTCTAGGCTTGTGTTAGCGCAAGCACATTTACTCTGTACAGAGATTATAGCACTCCTTTTCTATATAGATTTCATTAGACTCATGTTCTGTTCTCTATTATTCTTATATTAACATTTAATTTACCTTATATATATTTGTGATATGTCATTTCTTGCATGCACACTCTGATTATGATTATGATCTGAATATAACCTTTGATAACGTAATTTGATTATTATAATATGAGCATATTGCTATGTTTGCTATGTTTAGATAAAGACACTATTTTTGAAACCCGGCTCTAACTTCTAAATCACATGTATGACATATACATAATGCATTGATTTGAAGGCTCACTCTCCATCTATTATGATTTTCATATGCTAGAGTTGTTGGTTCAGAGACCGAGGATAAAACTTCTTGTTTTCCTTCCTCCAAGAAGCTAGTCCAAGTATAGACTCTGATTATTTATAATGTTAATTATTATTTTGGGACTATAATACTCTTAGAGCTCTATAATATTTTGAATGATCTGTAATATTATTCTGATGAATTACTTATGGGTTGTCACTTGTTCATTTTGGATAGAGGACATCATTTGTCTTTAATCCATTATGAATAAGTTGAATATGTTTTAGATGATTATATCACAAATTGATATAACAGATTCAATATGTTTATGATTATTGGTTGATAATCAATATAGATATTGTTTTGATGTTGTCAAAAGTAATGTTTAGGTGATCTATGAGTTTTTGGTAGCTTTAACCCTACCCATGCCCTAGAACATCACATTCTTGGTTTCAGGGTGTGACACTCCACCATTTATTAAGTGGCATGCCATCCAATAAATCTCTTTCCATCAATCTCTTGGCTAATAAAGGAAAAGTCGAAGTAAAAAAAAATCCATCCTTCACAGCATAAGTTTATATCCTATGTGGATGCAACCATAATGAGTTAGTCTATGATGAATGATGTAGTCTAATATAATGCATTTGAATTAGTAAACAAAACTTGTGAATACAAAAGTCAACCTTCCAACCTTCTATCACCATACATGTTTGTCCATAATTATGTCCTAAGATTTTTTATTTTAATTTTTGCAATTGACATAGGAAAGCAAGCTTTGCAAATTCTCTCAAAAGTTTGATATATATAATAGGCAACATACAACTTAGAAAACACAAACCTAGATCCTTTTTGTACTAATAAGAAACTTGGATTTCACCAAATTGAATCAGGGCTTACATCATCTAAGGGAAGAGAAAACATCATCAGGGTATATGCCATACTAGAGAAAATTTCTAAGGGCCATTACATGAGCTAAGTCAGATTGAAAAGTTATGGCTCTCCCTGATGGTATCTCAAACCAACCTCCTAATAGGGACCATTGGTGATAATGGCTATGTAATTCCATTTGACATACCTTTGATGAAATTGTCTAGCTTAAAAGTACTTATCGATAAGTGACTTTAGTTCTAATGGATTCCTTGAATCTAGTTAACACAAGTTCACCACTTCGTACCTTTATTAGGTTAACATTTCTAGGAAGGCATATTAGACCCAAACTAGAACCATTCATACCAACTCTCCTTAGTAGTCCCCAGTAGAGTAGCCATTATGAACGACTTATTAGCCACCACTTTTGATTTTCAGTATGTGCTTCGACACTTTAAACCCACCACACAAGCTAGGAAGTTGCCACTCAATAACACTAAGACACTAGTAAGAGATTAGGTTATCTAGGAGGTTCCATATAGTGCCTAACTCCTATAATGAACTTTAATTCAAAAAGATTAGGGCTCGGGAGTTAGATCCTACTTTTGTGATCTATCAAGAAGTGATATGCCAATATTTCCACATTAATTTTCAAAAAGGTTGTTATGCATTTGCAGTAATTTCACAAAAAGACATGCAAAAACAAGTATTTAAATTGCAGTAATATAAATAAGGTTTTTCAAATCACCCCAAGATCCAACAATTAATGTAAATATATATTCAAAACAAGCTTCATGGATTACTTAACATCATTTCTAAGTCAATTTTGAGCTTTGGGGGTCTGTTTAGGCATCTGGTGTAACAACCAATGAGCCTATGGGAACTGTCCCATATCAAAAATAAACAAAAAAGTAAAATGGTTTATATAGTTAAGCTAGTTACTATCTAACTAACATAAGTTAACCATTTTATGCCAGAGTTGAGTTATAAAACAACAGGTTATTTAGAGCCAGTTTCAGACTGGACCGTTATAATTTAGTACTAGAGCCACCTTGGGGTCAAATTATACCGAGATGGTGGGCCATAGTGAAAGGCCTATTCATAAAGCATAGCACGAGATAGAGCCACCCAAGGTACTAACAAACCATAATACCCAAGGCCAATCAGAGATAGACAAGTGGCTTGAGTCCAATTGTAAATATAAGTCAACCAGTAGAATTGAGATAAGGATGTTGCACCCTAAAGGAAGGGAGAGTGTAACAGCCCAACAAGCTGCTTGGAATTGTCCCACATCAAAAATAAATAAAAAAATAAAATGGTTTATATAGTCCATCTAGTTACTAACTAAATAACCTAGGTTAATCATTTTAGACTAGGGTTAAGCCATAAAATGTCACGACCTAACCTGGGAGCCACGACGGTCTTAGGGTGCGGGTGTTGCCTAAGCTACTAGTACCACGAAGAACCCAATTAACTATACTATATGGCATGCAAATTCATATAAACAGCTTAAATAACTTAAATATACTGCAGAAATTTCGACAGCATCTACTCTATAATATGACTATGCCTAGCTATAAAACATGTAAATACACTTCAAATATATATCATCATCAACTTTCAAATCAATGATCCCTGTGGATCTCCAATATCAACTCAATATATGCATATCCGAATATCAAATCATTTCCATCCATTGTATATCATATATATGTATATATATCCACAATATAACTTATATGCAAAGCTATACAGATGCAAACACACTTATATATACATGCTACTCCTCAATTTACAGTACCATGGAACCTCTATACTATACAACTATTTACATATACTTTTAGAAGCTTGATTTTTACATGTCTCAAGTAGTACAATTCCAAGGCCGGGATAGGAGGTGCCAATAGAATTCGTGCCTCACTGCAGACCTGAAAATGATAACCACTGAAGGGGGTGAGTACAAAAATACTCAGTGAATCCATATGTATAAAAATGCAGTAGATGTTCATAATACCATGGTTGTATGTATATGGTCTGAAGAATCATATAATATAACAAGTAAATAGTAATACAAGTATCTGTATCAATATAAGATAACAAATAAATGGTGAAACAAATATCTATATCCATATTCATATAAATATCCATGTAAGTGTCCAGATACATATCCATATAGGTATCTAGATACATATTCATATAATATCCATTCAAATATTCATATAAGAATTCATGTAGGTATCTAGATACATATCCATATAAGTATCTAGATATATATTCATATAATATTCATATAAGTATTCATATATGACAACAAATGAAGAAATATCAAATATCCAATGAACGAGTCAACACACATATGATATAACAGGTGTGGGTCAAACGAAAAGAACAATTGTACTAATATAGCACAATTATGCTTTATACTATAATCTTCAACACCATTTGTGCTTTATCCACCTTACGTAAGAGTGATCGGCTCTTATGGCTAGAGTACGTACTCCCCCTCTAGCTGAGGCCAAAGCAAAAACTAATGTGCATACGGTCGATGGATTTACCCGCCACACCATCGAGGCAACCCTATTATAATACCATATGGTTGTGTCTCTATATAACAACATAAATAGCTCAAATATATCTCATATAGCTTTAGGACAGTTATATATACATTTATAAGGAATAATAGAGCAAGTTTGGGTAATGTCAAAAAATTGCCCGGCGGGGCCCAGTTGTGCTGCCGCAACTGGCTCTCGCCGTTACAGGTCTGTTTTGGGATTTTTAAGTAGTTTCTGGTTAACTATGTTACCAATGGATTTAGGTGGACCATGAGGTACTATTTCGAAGCTTAGGCCAAGACTAGATGATTGGGCCAAGTGGTGGCCCAATTGGCTTTCTGGATTTCATTTTATGGACAAACAAAGTTTAGGTCATTTTTGGTCGTTTCGGCGGGCTTATTTATAGGCCAATTTGCATTGTTTGTGATTTTGGGTATCAAACTCTATTTTATTGGTTCAAATGAAATATTCTAGTATATATGATGCAAACCATGCATGATTATACATAAGGACTCACCTTTATCACAATTTGTCCTTTATTTTCCCCAATTCACTGTCGGTAGCCCTAATCGGCCTGCCGTCCGACACTCCGAACTGGAGTTCTCGACAGTTCACCTATTTTCACATATAATACTCCTGTAAGATATAAAGCATCACAAAATACATTATTCATATAAAAACACATCAAGCATACACTGTATACACTATCAACCTCATTTTGCACAAATCATACCACTTCCATACCTTTATACAATAACACATACCTATTACCTTAATTAACTCACATTACAGATATTCATCAATATTTTACCAAGTTAAGAACTCATATATACTTGGTTCATCATTTCATATTAATCATACACCATAATCAAGTTTACCTTTCAAGTACTTAAATCAATCATTCTTTACATATCTAAACCTATACATTTCCATCATTTTCAACACTTAACCATATTCAAACTTTACTTTATTAATCAAATTAGCCTAACACCTTAAACTAATAATCTCAATATGGTTCCACTAATTTGAAATTCATTCCATTCATCCGTTTTTCAATGCCATTCAATTATAAAACATTAATACACATCAATTACATAACATTCAATCATTTAAACCTATTAAACATCAAAGAACCGAACCATTATCATACTTCATCACATTCGACCAAACTAGAATTCCATCCAAGTGGAATTCTTTCCATCAATTAATCACCAATTCAATACATATGCATCAAATTCAACTCATTCCATCATTTAAACCTATAAAACAACAAAGTACAAATCCATTCCTTAGTCACACATGGTTCGGCCTAGCTTGAATTCCATCCAAATCAATTTGTTTCAATCATTTAACCACTAATTCTTGTTATACATATCAAATAAACAACATTTGAATAAAACAATCCATCAAAACAACACTTTGATTCAAAGTTCTTCCTATTAGGGTTTCCATCCAAGTTTTTGAATTCCATCCATTCAAAACATGATTTGATCACTAATAAACATCAAAGATCATCCTAGGAATGTATTTGAATCAAAAGAATTTCAAAATCAACAACTTACCAAAAGTTCTTCAAAAACTTCAATGGATTAATTTGTCACTTTTTCTAGTTTTTTCTTTGATTCTATGGTTATATTTGTGTTTAGGATGATGGAATTAACATGTTTCCATCAAAAATTAAAAGAAAACAACAAGAAATGGTGGTGTACAAAGGTGGCCGAAATGAAGAATGGTGGAGAGAGAAAGTTGCTGCAATTTTTTGGCTAAGGAAGATGATGAACAATGAATGGGTGGGGAAAATCAAGCTTAAAAGTCAATGGTGCAATCCTCTGCTTTAGGTTTATGGTAGAAATGGTGAAACTTAGCCATCTAACCATCCATTTCTTCATCTTTTCATCCAATGGTTAGATTTAATCAAGCCTAAAATGATACCATAAGGTTGCATATACCATATAATTCCATATTCCAAAGGAAAAGACTAAACTGCCCTTAGTTCAAATGAAGCACCTCAATTAAGCAGCTTGCTGGGAACTATTTTTAACTGGGTTTAATTCTCTAATAATAATTCAAATAAACTTAATAATATCATTTTCATGTCCTTAAATTATTTTCTAACTTCAAATATAGTGTGAATTCCATAAAAATTCGATGGGGGTGTAAAATGACCATTTTACCCCCAGTTCATCAAAAACTCAAAATTTTTCGATTTCGTCCTAACAGCCTTTAAACCTCTTTAACTCAAGTAAAACATCATAAAACATGCACATATATTCAATTCAAGCATATTCATACAAGAATACACAACTTTCAAATAAAAAAAAAATTTCCCCCTAGTTGCCCTTTTATACTTCAGGTTTTAGGTTATAGGTGAGGTGTTATAGAAGGCCCAAGGAAGGGATCAATTGCTTAGGCTTAAGGGAAAGGCTGATGGGCCTACGTGCGGTAAGGCTGATAGGCCCGTGGAAGACATGATTTGGTTAGGGTTGCATGGCCTTGATTAGGGTTGCATGGCCTTGATTAGGGCCGCATGGCCCAAGCAAAGCCGCATGGCTCTGCCCAAGCCATAGTATGCTTGGCCTCCTCAGGCCTCATCCGCTCACCCCGACCCATTCCATCACTTCTTTGTGTGATTTTCAACTTTTCTTTTGGCCTTCCAGACTTGTGTTATTTCTTATTTATTTATTTTATTTAATTCTATTTTATTATTTAAAAAAATTAAAAATTTTGATTTTAAAATTCCTTTTTAATATTTTACAAAATTAGAAGCTTCTTTTAACTAAAAGGAAAGCTAGCGAGTGCTTAGCTTCTAAGCAAAGCTTATAACTAATGTTAGCGTTTATGTGCCCAGCAAGCCATATATTTTATATCTTTATATATATTTTTGTAATCAAATCCCAATTGGCAATATAATTGTCACAACCTGACCTTATTGGGCACGTGACCGGCATTAGGGAACGAGAAAGCATAAGGCTTCCAGAACCCGTAGTAAGCCTGTCAAACTTAGTCTCAATAATTTAATGTCATTACTTAGCCACTTAGGGCTGACATCATGCACTTAACATCATCAACTAAAGGTTTCTGCTTAATGGAGTAACGATATAATTACGACCATAATTCTAACACTATCATAACAATTCGAAGCTCTAGAGATTTTAATACAATGAATATGAATTAATTACATAATAAAATGAAATAATTCTACTGCATGAGAAATAGAAGGCAAGAATACTCAACTTAAAAACTTAATCTTTGTGAGCTCAACTCGGAACCTGGAGAAAAATACTTGAATAGGGGTGATCATTCGACTCAATGAGCTGATATATTTATTAATTTAACATGCATGTCATTTATTATTCTATATGAAGTGTCACATTATACATAATCATCCATAAACATACATAACATTCATAATGGAAAATGACTGTGGAATCCAACCCCATATATGTTTTTGTTTATCATAAATGGGGAGCCGACCCCCTCCCTTGGCTCTCTTAAAATCTAACTATGAGGCCACGGTGAGATCAATTCAAACCAAGCATCCCTATACTCTCTTATCCATGTCCAGAGGCCACGGTGAGATCATTCTTTAACCAGAAAATCCTTGTAATAAACATCATTATCATATCATATCATGTTATATCGTTAATATTTTTTGTGTTAGTACAGCTGGATTCCACATCATCCTATTTTCCATCGCAACAACATACATACATATCATCAACATCATATAATATGGCATGAACATACATCATACTTCTAAATCTAATGCAATAGTGATAGCTTAAATACATATATTCTCATTTATACAATGCTTACATGTGATGCATAGATGCATAGTTAAATTAAAATATATCAACTCACTAATTTGACAACCATAAAACCGACTGACTCCATCAGAGTGCTATCTGACTAACAACAAGTTATACATCTGAAATACATGAATCACATACAAGATTTATTAGAATAATATACAAAATTTGAATCTTCAATAAAAACGAGTTTCAAAAATTTGCCGAAATTTTGGCAGAACCTCCCATAAAATTGGACATAACCTCTTGAAATAAAAATGATAACACTTCTAATAAATATCTCATAATTTGACATCCAACACCATCAATCAATTGACCTCTCCTGGGTTTCCAACTCAACAATAAATATTTATAATTAACTTTGCATGCCTCAATCATTTGTTCTAAATAAATAATTAATTACTTATAACAATTAAATAAATATTCTAACTCAATTCCAATATTTAATTCATCAATACCGATATACCAAAGATAACAATAATTGCGAATAACCCATTAACAAATACTTATTTTACTATATAGCAACCACTTTGCTAATAGCAATACCCAATTAATTCAATTATCTTAATCTCCAATAAAATATTCCACTAATTAAAATAATTATTCACTAAGTCCCAATAAATAACTACACTAAAATTTAATATTTCATATCTAATTACCTTAAATATTTTTAATAATGCCACCATCAAATATTTTATCTCAATAATCCATTTATCAAATTTCAGTAGTTTATCTTAATTTAATTTCTTTTATAGACTTAATTTAATTATTTATTTCATTAAATTTTTTCACAATAATTTAACTTCCCAGAACTTAAATTCTATAAATATCGTCCACATAATTTCTATAATAATTTCAAATCAATATAATAAATTTATCTTAATTCTAACATTTCATAAAAACACAGTTATTGATAATTAATTGTCCAAAAATTCTAAAACCAACACCAAGCTCAATATTTTTTCATAATTTTCATCCAAATAATTTCTATAATAACTCCAAAATAATATAACAAATTTACTTTAATTTTTGCATCTAATAAATATACAATTATCAAATTTTAAATGCCTAAATTCTCAAATACTAATATAAATATACAACCATTTTCATAAATTTGTCTCCAAATAATCTTCAAATAATTAATAAATAATTTTAGAATAAATTTAAACCTACTCGCTCAAAATTTATCGAAAATCTACGTTGTCCAAATTTTTTTAATCCCGACTTCGGTCTTCGATCGGGGAAAAATTGGTGACATTAGAAAGCTCATGAAAAGAAGAGTTCAAAAAAAAAAAAAATAGAGTTACGGAATTGGTAGCCGGAATTGGCCGAAATTTGCCCGTTGAAGTTATAGTGGTTATATTTTTTGATCTCCTTTTCTGGCGAACTTTAGGTGGTAAGTTGGATATAAAAAGAAATCTGAGATCAAGACAAAACCATAGGAATAAGAATCACTCAATTTGGAGTTCAAATGAGAGAGTTATGACTAATTGAATTTTTTGACCAATATGGTCATGAGAGCTAGTTTGAACAGAAACAACTCTTTACCTAACAGTCAGAATTGAGCAAAATTAGTGTCTATGAATTCTCCTCATGGCAAGCTACATGGAGGTATAGGAGGTGTTGACCACCACCCTCCAGTTTGGTTGGAAACAATGCCGAAAAGTCGAGCACCGACTATCTCCTCTTCTCCTTCTTTTGCTTCTTCTTCCCGTTTCTAGCAGATTTTAATTTGCTGGCAGCCAATCCAAGGTTGCGACATGGCATTCTCTAATTGGTCTTATTATTTTTTTTTGAAAATTTATAGAAATTATATTTTAAGTCCAAAAATTATATATAAATAGTCAATAAATTGCTTATGCTTCATTTTAACATACTAAAACTTAAAAATTAATATTTTTTAATTTAATAAAAATTACTTAAATATGAATTTAATTTCCAAAAATTCTTAAAATAACAATAATAATAATTAAAATAATTTATTTAACTAAATAACTGAGTATAAAAATTAAATTATTAAATAACACATAATAATATGACACTAATTAAAATAAAAATTAATTTTTGAAAAATACCTTTTCCTTTTACTTTTAAATATTTATTTCTTTAAAATATAATAAATCCCAAAAATTCTTTTATATTCATATGTAATATCTGCAATTTTTTTTTGTTATTTTATAAATTGTATGTTTGTTGAATAAATCGAGGATATAAAATGTTTTGCGGAAATCCAGAAATTTTTGTTTGCAGAGAGAATTTTGTGAGACTGATTGCATGATTTTAAAGAAATAATTTGGTAAAGTGTAAAACATAAAAGTTGTGGATTTACATCTCATCTTAAATTATGTAAAATGGTTCTGTAAAATTCTGTGTGTGTGAAGAGTTATACCTCCTTGAGCAAGATCTATCTGGTTCATTATTCTCTACAGGAAATCTGTGAATATTTAATTTTTTGGGAATGATTGAGGCTGAATTAGCCAAAAGTATAAACATGAGAAATATTTATTTATGTGTTATAATATTGGATGTAAAATTTCAGGAGAAATGGATAAGTATAACTTAGTATAGAGTGGAATTACTCAGACCTATTTGGATAAATTATGGGCAGTAAGTTAGGGTGAACTTAAGAGATTCACCATAGTTTGTGTAGTTATCCTTTTGATTCAAAATTTGGATATGTTGGACCCTTGAATGTCTATTTTAATGTGACAAAAAGAATCATGAAGTTTAGAGGTTTGTAACTCATTTGCAAACTGATTAATTATGAGTTGTTGAGGAAGGGTTCCAGCTCGGTAGAATCTGGCATTTGAGAGCCGACAATGTGAAGTGGCATTGCGAGCCGACAATGTGAAGTGGCATTTGCGAGCCGACAAATGCGAGGAGGCAGTTTGTAAGCAGAGTTTCGCAAAGAGGGAATAGGCGAGGTGGCATTATGCGAAGAGGCATTGCCGAGGTGGCATATGCGAAGAAGGATATAGACGAGGCGAGTTGGCGAAGGGGCATTGCCGAGGTGGCATGTGCGAAGTGGAGTTAGGCGAAGAGGCATTGTCGAGGTGACATATGCGAAGTGGAGTTAGGCGAAGTGGGATTGGCGAAGTGAGATTGGCGAAGCGGATTGGCGAAATGGCAATTGCGAGCTGGCTTATGCGAGGTGGCTTTGTCGAGGCAGATTGGCGAGGTGAGCTGGCTTTGCCGAAGCGGATTGGCGAGGCAAGTTGGAGAGGGAAAATTTTAAGGTAGTAACCTATTTAACCAGTGCCCAATAGCGATTTTTCCTTCACGATTTTTCTTCTCCTTCTCTTCGTTCTTCTTCTATTCTTCTAAGATTTGTTCCATTTCTTTTCTAATGCATTAATACTAATGCATTAGATCACTAGATTATCACATTTTAAGGCATCAATCTTTTGTTTCAAATAGATTTTCTCAAGGAAATCAGTTTTGGAGAAATAAGATAAATTTTCTTCAAATGTCATTTTTTTTTTAGATTAATAAATTATGGTAGTTAGGATAATTAATTATGGGTATATAGAATTTATTACAAGCATTTTGAGGCTATTAATGGTAATTAATGTGGGAGAAATCAGAATTTATTGGCTGACATGAATAGTAACATGAACAGTAAATTTGAAATTAATTCAGATTTTTCTTTAAGAGTTGAGCTAAATTGATGTTGAGAATCAAAAGATAGAAACTATAAGATGGTTAAATTTTAAGAAATCATATTGAGTATTATTAATTAAGGAAAACTCTAATTTTGTATATTTGGGAAATTTCATACGAGAAGAGAACTAAGGAATTGAGCGAACTATTGAGCGAAATTCAAGGGTAAATTTGTGTAGAGGTAAGCATGAACATTGCATTTGCTTATTGCTTCTTTGAAACGATATGTCCAAGCATTCTTAATGTTCACCCATATGATTCTCATATATTTGACATTGTATTATCGGACTATTGAATAAAAGTTCTAAGATACTCTAAAACCAAAATTTACCATTTGTTTCATATGATTACCATGTATATATATATAATGTAAATGACTTGGTCAATCTTCTTGGACCAAGTTCATATGATTCCTATTTGTTAAACCTGACT
>CANXYC011228070.1:0-34423 GCA_948193065.1 Aleurites moluccanus | reverse complement strand
AATTATGTCCTTCTCGGAGATGGTAAAGTGTTTGTTACAATCTGGTCCCAATATACTCCAATTACCAGAGTATTGTCCATGATCAAGGGATGAGAAGAAGCACAGAAGTTGTTTCTGAGACTAGTGGATTTGGATCCAAGTTTGGATTTCCAACCTGAAACTATGAAGGTCTGGAAGAAGGTTGCTCAGTTCAGAGAGCAACGTGTTGCAGAGTAAATGGATATGGGTTATGCAGAGTTAAGAGAAAGCATGGATGCCCCAGTCAGTAACTCATAGATGGAGTGACAAAAAACGTCATCCATGACGTCAGCCTCAGCATGATAATTGAGGAATTGCTTTTCAGAAGTTGCTGCAAAGTTTAAAGCATTGTCTGCAGAATAACTTTAAAACTTGTGGTCACAATGAAAAGAACATATCCTTGATAAAGAATGACTTCTTAGCTGTAAAATTAAAGTAGTCTTTGTCTTTATTTAATTATTGTATCAAATACAGCTGGAAAACTGTACTAGAGGCACCAGCTGTCTATTTTTGTTTTGAAATATGGAAAAGCTAGCAGACTGTTCCAGCTACCCATCATAATTATTGTACTAGTTTTTGAGCTAGCAAACAGTAATACAGACACCAGCTTCGTTTGTAAACATTTTATATATACCTCTTCAACTTATTGAAGAAGGGGAGTGAAATAAAATACAAAGTTTCTCTAAAAGAATAATCTTTATCAAGTCTTTATCTGTGTGATTATTTTGCTTCTATATACCTTGCATCCTTCAAAACGGGCTGATATCCAGGAGTGTTACAGTAAGACCTAAACAAGAAAGGGCAGTAAGTCATATCCTTCATATCTCTCTGGAGATATTGCTGGTGCCGAGCTTGGAAGGAAAAGTTAAAGCTGTTGCGGAAGCTTAGTGGACCCAGTCTACAAAAGTATATATGTTATAAATGTTTTAATTTTATAATTAAACGTTTTTGTCTTCCACCCGATCTGCTAATAAAAATTGGCTTAGAGGACTAGCTTTAACTCAAGCTAGGAGGGAAGAGTTGAGTGCCAATCTTAGACTGCAAGATCCTGTCTTTGCATTATATGAACAAAGAACAATAGAATTACCTGTTGTTATATAAAGGGTTGAAAGACTTGAAAAGCCTAATAAGAAAGATTTTGAACTTAAAATTTTTTTAGACCAAGAACTTGAGTTTAATAATTTTCATTATTTAGAAAGGCTTGGTGCTTTTTCACGTTTATTGGATGACCAGTAATTCTTCATATTGCTCTTATCCTGATTGTCAACACCTAGATCACGGTTTAGGTAAAGATCCGGTAATAGGTTTATTAAATTCTATTATAGATCGTTTGGACTCTCTAAATAATTCTATAAATAACTTGTTCAAAAATTTAGAAGAGTTGACTCTTAGACAGAGTGAATTTGGGAAATTTTTCCTTGAGAACAAAGGCCATTTAGGACTTGTTGCTTGCTCTCGTTATCACAACGAATATAAAAAGCTGAAAGAAATCAGAAATAAAAGAAAAAATCCTTTAAAAGATCTTTAGGAGTAGCTCTCTGTAATTTCGCCTTTGAACAGAATAATTAGAGGGAGGGCAGACTCACCTGAATGGTATCAGAACCTAAAAGAGAGGGTTTTTAGATTTCTTTGAAAGAAAAGTACGACTTTGGGGGTAAAAATAGAAATAACTTAAGTTTGGGGCGGATAAGGACTGCTAGTGAAACTAAGTTAAAAGTTGAAGGACTTTTGTGTCATGTTTTAAAGTTTAAGGACGACAATGTGCATTAGTCAATATTTCAAGGACAATCGGTGAAATTATCTCGAAAAATAGAAATAATTGGTATAAAGGGAAAATTTGAATGAAAATAAAGGATATTTAGGTTATTTTATATGTATTTAACGGAAAATAAAATGGAAGGACTATTTAGTGTAATGGAACCAAATATTAGAAACTAATTAATTATTTTCTCAAAATAAAAAGACGCAAGTGTTAATTAAACTAAATAATATGGACTAAATAGTAATTTATTCAATTAATTTTGTTTCTATATACACATCTCTCTCACTCTATCTCTCTCTCTCTTCATATATATATATATATATATATATATATATAAGAATTATATTGTTATATATATATATATATATATATATAAGAATTATATTGTATAGAGAATACTAGTACTAATTAATGGTCATCACCTACCGAAGTCTTTGTTATATAAGATTTTTTTTAATTAATGGTCATCACCTACCGAAGTCTTTGTTATATAGATTTTTTTCTATTGCTATTTTTCACACTTGAGCTGTGTTTTGGTCCACTTAAAATAATTAACTATGCTAATTAATATATGTTATGATTAAGTATGCTAATTATTAATACTTCTATGTTATTATTAATATAAGTTTGCCAACTAATACATGCGGACATGCATCTAAGCTGAAAGCACGGTTTAATACATTTTCCAAATTTCATTAAACGGAGGTTGCTTTCCTCATCTCCTATATAAAAGCATGCTGATTCTTTTGTTAGCATCAAACTAAGAAAACGAAAAATAAAGTTCGAAAAAAAAAAAAAAGAAATTCCATTTTAGGACACTAAGTGATAAAATGGTTGAAGAGGGAGACTCCCAAGGATCACAACAAAGTTTTGTAAGGGATCCATCAAGTAACCCATTGGAGATTATGAAGCCAGAAGGTGTCGGAGATAATTCCCAAGAAGGAAATGCCTCGGAAGGTAACCCACAAGGAGAAAATGCTCGAGAAAATTTTCAATCGTACTTTATCCCTCCAAACACAAACCAAAGAATGGGTTTAAACCCTTATTGTGTAAATCCATATTTTGCGGGAAATCCTTGTATGGTGAACCCCATGTTTTGCAACCCTTATTTGATGAACCCATATTGGGTGAATCCTCCATCGGTAAACTTTCAATTATGTGGTAACCCACAATGTTGGCACCCACAATGTATAAACCAACAAAAGACAAATGCCTTGAGATCTTATTGGGTTCCACAAGGAGAAAATACCCAAAACTCACAAAGCAGAAATGCTCAAGAACCCAAATCAGAGAATCCACGAGGAAATACCGTACAGCTCCAAGAAGGTAATGCACAGAATGTCAACAGAAAAGAACAGAAGATCCTATCCTTTAACATCGTCGTCGAGGCCATTGGCAGCTGGTTATCATACTATCTCAGGCGTCCTAAGAGATTAAATGGGTTTTTATATGGGGGTTTACCTTTATTTGTTTGTTTGATGGCAATAATTTCGTATGATTATCTTATGGGAGATATTGATTTTCAATTTGGTATAGAATGAGGAAATAGACATGATGAATCCCAAAAGTAAAGATATAATTGTTCGCTTGATATGCTTGTAGGAAAAAGCAAAAATTATCTTTGTTTTTCCATTTTTCTTTTTAAGAAATAAAAATAAATAAATAATTTAGATTTATATTAAGATGGTAAATATTTTTTTTTTTTAAATAAAAGAAACTTCCATTAAAACTCAAGAAACAGATACATCAGAGTCCACCTGCAAAGTTGTTGCCAAACCAGAAGGAGGATTTAGCAACCAATCAGCAGGACAACAATGAGCTAAACTAGCTTTAGCTAACCAATCTGCTGCCATATTGGCTGTGCGATTTACATGAGTTACAGCAGCATTAACAAAAGCTGATAGTTGACAAACAACATGATCAACAAGAGACTCAATTTCCCATAGTACTGTACTGCCTTTGATAACTGCTTGAACCACTAAATCAGCATCAGATTAAAAAAAAACAAAATTAAAACACAAAAGTTTTGTCATCATGATGGCTTCCAGCAGACCCAAAGCTTCTGCCTGCAATGCGCAAAAACATTTACACCATATCCAGATGGTAATTAAAGTTATAATTTTAATACTAAATTATATTTGCATAAGATAATAAAATAATTAAAAAAAATTGATAAATAACTACGCATATATAATTAATTTGATGTTTTAACAATTGTAAGTCTCATAGCTATATTCCTTTTTTGATACATATACTAAATCAATCATTATCAAACAATCCATGAACGTAGATATGGGTTAATGGCACGCACACACTCTAATTTCCTCGTATAATAATTATATCGATTTTTTAGCGAGTGTCCTAATGGTACTTATTAAGAATAAAAATTCAGATAATATTAAAAAATAAATTTAAAAATAAAATAAATGAGTGAAAAGTAAAGGGATTCTAATATATATCATTTGGAATAGTAGTAATTATAATGAAATATAACTCTATTAATATTTATTTTTTTCTAATACAGCTTATTTTTTATATTTATTTATTTATTTTTTTCTAAAATAACTCATTAATAACTATATTTTATCTGAAATAACTAATCGTGTTTTAGAATAATCGTTAAAAAAACTGTAATTATATTACTTTTAACTTGTCATAACTAGATAGTTTGTGAATATCTAGTTACTTAAAATTATGCGTGGATTGAATTATGCATTGGTTTTAATCATTTAAAAGGATTTCAAAAAAAATTTTAAATTTTAAATTGAGTTGGATTGCTCGTAATATTAATAATTTTTAAAAAATAAATTTATCAAAATTTAACACCTCCTATCTGAGTTATTAAAGGCTTAATAATCCGACCATTAATTCCTAATTTAATGATTCAATACTTGTTTTACAAAGGAAAAAATTGGGATTTAAATCATTGATTCCCTGTTTTGAAAATTACCATAAAATAAAATAAAATAATAATTTTTCTTATCTATAAGAAAGTTTTTTGCCTACATTAATTTCATTTAGAATATTAAAGAAAATTTAAATTTGAATCATACCCAAATCAAAATGTACATTTACCATTATTATTATCATCATCATTTTTAAACTATAAAAGAGGATTTAATGAAATGCACAAAATTTGACCCCTAATATCATCTTACTGTTAATAAATAAATAAAAAATATTAATGACAAATTATTTAATTATTTTAATGCTACCATACTATTAATCTATGAAGTCCAATGTTTATATCAAATACAAATTTGACGAGTGAGAATAAAAGAAAAAAAAAAACATAGAGGAGGCCATAAGACTTCTTAATTAAACAATTCAGTGAGAATCAAAGAAATCAAAGAAAGCATACCTACTAATTCCTTAACTAACATGGAAAACAACAATTTGGCAGCAGTTGTGCATTATTATTAATTACTCATCAATGCTAAAAAAAAATTAACAGATTTTGATATTCAAATCCTGATTATAATTTATAGCCAATCCATTTAATTTAATTTTATCACTTATTTATAAATATGAAATTTACTTTCTATAAAAATCATATGGGTTCCGTATATTTACGAGTTCAAAGTATATTATTTCTTAGTACACTCCATGTACCCAATAATTTTTCAAATTCTTATATAAACAAAGTTATCTGTCTTTAATTTTCAGATAAATCAACCTCAATATATATTACTAATTAGGATTATTTTAATAATCTTTAATAGTCATTGTTTCTAAATGTATTGGTCATTTTATATTATTATTAAGCAAATAAATTGGTCTCTAATCCTCAAAAAATAAAAAAGTACTGGTCTCTACATATATATATATATATATATGGAAGTGAGAAGAAAACAAAACATATAGAACGCCACACGACTTAAACAATTTAGAATGAATCAAAGAAAGTGTTGAGATATAAATGGCAAAATTTAAATAGTAATGAAATTATAAATAATATATATAGTGTTAAAGTATAATTAACTCATAGCTAGTTCTAGTTTTTAACTATGATTATATTTTAAATTTATCCTAAAGTTAATATTATTTTTTTAAGGTTTCACTTCTTCTCATTTACCCCCTCGAACCCATTATTATTACCGTTAAATATTACTAGTTGGATAGGAACCCATTAAATCCTATTTGACAATCCAAATTCTAGTAAATACTACCAATTAGGTTGAAATCCATTAAATCTGAAATACAATACCAGTAATTATCAAATAGCAACTGGATCAGATTAATTACCATTTGAGGGGAGTATTTGGACGAAGACTCATTAATTCTTATTTAGCAACACAAATACTAGTAAATTGGGTTGGGACTTATTAAATACTATTTGAGGAGGAGTGTTTGGGCAGGGACCCATTAAATCCTATTTGGCAATCCAAATACTAGTAAGTTGGACTGGGACTCATTAAATCTCAATTATAATATCAGTAATTGTCAAATGACAACTAAATCAGATTAGTTATTACTTGAGAGGAGAGTGTTGAAATATAAATATCTCAGGTTGGAAAAGTAATAAAATTATAAAGAATATATATGGGCTTAAATTATAATTAATTAATTACTAGTTTTAACTTTTAACTATAATTAGACCTTAAACTCATCTTAAAGTCAATGCTATTTTTTATAGATTTGATCTTCTCCCATTTATTTATTAGACCCATTATTAAAAATTTAACAGAAAGTTTACAAAGCGTTTTAGTATTTTTTTTTTTAGGACGTTTTTTATGAGAAAGTTCAAAATAATTTCAATCCACAAGGGAGGATAGGAAAAGAAATAATTAATAAATATTTCTTTTTAAAAAGTTTAAGAAATAATAAAGGTTGTCAAAGTCTCTGGGTTTAAAATTCAGATTTTGTTTTTATAATATGAATGACAAAATTAAAATAGATCGATTATTTATTATGATATGAGTTTAAATATCAAATTTATTAATTTTTTTACCATATAATTTAAATATTCGACTACATAGATTATTAATTTTGCCAAACATGTACTATTTTTTAATGAACAACTGAAAACATTTAATAATTTTCCTATTCTTGTAAAAAAATAATAAACAAAGTTCTAAGTCTTTTTAAGCAATATCTATATATTATTAATTACGATTAATTTTAAGAATCTTTAGTAGTCATTATTTCTTAATGTATTGGTCTTTTTATATATTATTATTCGTCTAATGAATAAATTGGTCTCTAATTAAATAAGCAAAATATTTGTCTCAGATTTAATATTTATATCATATTGATAAAACTAAAATAAATTATAAATGTTCGGGATTTGAATATATAGATTATTAGTTGTTAAATTTTTTATAATAATCGACGATATGCCCACAATAAATAGAATTAGATTTTAAAATGACTAAAATTTAATTATAGTTAAAAATTAGAATTAATCATTAGTTAATTATAGTTTAAATTCATATATAATTTTTATAATTTTATTATTTTTCCAAATACAGTAAATTTATTTTGTATCTCAACACTCTTCTCAAGTAGTAACTAACAAATAATTATTATTAGTAATTGGAAATTAATAAGTCTCATCCCAATAATAGATAATTATTATTAAAAATTAAAAATTAATGACTCACAACCAATAAATTATGATAAAAACTCATTTTAATATCATATTAAACTTTTGATAATCGGTCCAAGGAGTAAATAGAAAGAGGATAGGCTCACAAGAAATAGAATTAGACTTTAAAATGAGTTAAGATCTAATCATAATTAAAAATTAGAATTAGTTATTAGTTAATTATACCGTAAACTTATATATTTTTGTAATTTCATTACTTTTTCAATATGAGATATATATCACAAAATTAGTACAGTGGCATTGATTAAATAATTACTTATTAATCATAATTAATAATGCACAACGGCTGCCAAATTGTTGCTTACCATGTTAGTTAAGGCTTAGCATGCTTTCTTTGATTCTTTTAAATTGTTTAATTAAGATAAGAAGTCCTGTGGCCTCCTACATATGTTTTCTTTTTAATCTTTTGTTCTCACTTCCATGTACATATAAAAGTAGAGACCAATATTTCAAAAAAATAAATTAATAATGCACAACGGCTGCCAAATTGTTGCTTTCCATGTTATTTAAGACTATATATGTTTTTTTTTTTAATCTATTGTTGTCACTTCCATACAAATATAAAAGTAGAGACCAAGACTATGCTTATTTAATTAGAGAACAATGTATTTGTTAGACAAATAAAAATAATAATAGTAATAATTTAAAAAGACCAATACATTAAGAAATAATTACTAGAAAAGATTCTTAAAAATAATCATAACTGATAATATGTATATAAATATTGCTTAATTATTTTTTTTTTACAAAAATAGAAAAATTTTTAAGAACAAGTTTGAATTAAGGATATTTAAAATCCATAAAATTTATTCAAATCCATAGAATTAAAAACCATGAATTGTGAAATCAATGAAATTAATAAATTTCATCGTTTGGTATGAAAATAAAATCTTTAGATTTATGGTTTGCATTCTCATATATTCATATTTGGTTAAACAATCAAATTTCATGGATTTTTAAAGTAAATTACTAACTTTCCCTATATTTTTTATACATCTCTCAATTATATTTATGATGATATGGGAAGATTAAAAAGTTTAATTATTTTTACTATCGGAGTTAATAAACTATATGTAATATCTCTTCATCTATTTTTAATATTTTATCTTTCAAGTGACTTATAATCAGCTCAATGAGAGTTTATCAGAAAATATAGGTATTACTTTATCAAATCTTGATTTTTTTTGGCATTGGTGAAAATAATTTTTTTGAGTTAATCCCAAATTTTTTATTCAATGCTTCTTAATTAAAAATAATTGATCTTGATTGGATGAACTTTATCGGGCAAGTTCCATTAATCATAGGGAAGTTGAAAAACTATGGAGGATAAGATTTCATGGAAAAATTTAGGAAGTAATGTAAGTAATGGTTTGGATTTTATAACTTCTCTTAGAAATTGTTCCAAGTTGAAAATAGTTAGAACATGAATCAATACGGTAGAGGGTAATTTTAAAATATAAAAAAATTAATGAATTCCCCCAAATAAATAAAAAGTGGATTTTATAAAATCTTATCTTTTAGGTGGGATTTGAAAACTTTAAAAAATGAAGAATTTGGGCTAATGGTAGAATTCACAAATTCCATGGATTTTAGTTATTTTTTTTGCAAATCAAACCGTGAATTTTAACACAATTTATAAATTTTATAAAATATCTCATCTAAATTCTCTCAATCCAAACAAAGCTTAAACGTATTGAGAATTTTAAAAAAAAATAGTAAATATATAGGACTCATTTGAATTTATGAAATTCAGATTTTTTTATCTATAATATGAATGACAAAATTAAAATAAATTGTTTATATATTATGATAAGGGTTTGAATAACAAATCTATTATTTTTTTACAGCATGATGTAAATATTCAACTACATAGATTATTCGTATGGTAGCATTAATTAAATTATTAATAATCACTGATTAATAAATTTTTTATGAAATTATTCATTAATAATTAATAATGCACAATTGCTGCCAAATTATTGTTTTTGATGTTAGTTCTCTTTTTCAGAATTGAAATAAGAAGGAAAATAACAGAAAAAGGGAAATATGGTGAGATTAAGGTCCTGTTTAATTTAACTGTTCGTAATAGTTATTAGTTGTTAGTTTTTTAATTTTTAATAGATGCATCAAAAAGTTTTACCAAACACCCACTAAAAATTATATATTATTTAGGAGTTTGATTAATTTGGATAAGAAAAAAATATTAAGAGATTAACTATCATTTTAAATATTTATTTATTTTCCTTTTAAAATTAAGAGATTAAGAAATATCTCTTTATTATTATTAAAAATAACTTTTTAATGATATTATTTTCTCTAAATAATTAATATCATTTCTTTTTTTTTTTATGCGTCTAAACAAAAAATATTTATTAATCTCTTTATTTTATTTCTTATTCTATCCTGTTCATCAAAAATAACTTTTTACTTTCTCATGCTAAAATATCCCAAAGAATAACTAAGGGCTTAGTAATCTTTCTTTGATTCTTTCTAAATTGTTTAAGTCATGTCACTTTTTAAATTATTTCATTTCTTATATCTTAATTAGTAGTTGATTATTGCAAGTATTTAATAAAATTATTGTTTAATAATTATTAAAAATAATTATTAATATTTAATTTTTTATTTAAATATTATTTTTATAAGATAATTTAATCTTAATTTAATTAATCTTTTTATTATTTGACAATCTAACAATAACATAACAGCTAACAATTATCACTAAAAAAAATAATTGAGTGAGTGTTTGGTAAAGTTTTGTAATGTAGCTGTTAGTTTTTTTTTTCAACAGATATATCATAGCGTTTGGTTACTAATAATTATTAGCTATTAGATAGTTAAATAATTATTATTTGCAAAAGTTTAAAATCATAACTTTTTTTAAAAAGTTCATACTTTTTTAATTAAAAAGACTAAATTATCCTCTAAAAATAATATTTAAATAAAAAATAAATATTAATATTTATTCTTAATGGTTGTTAAATATAATAACAGCTAACATCTAATAATAATTTTACCAAATATCTGCATCAATCATCTATTAGGTAACAACCACTAGCTACTAGTTAACAGCTATTAACTGCTACGAACAGTTAAACCAAATGAGACCTAAATAAGTATTTAGTAAAGTTTTTTGATGCATTTTTTAGCTTTTTTTATTCTCAAAAGTTGCATCAAACAGTTTTGTTATTTTTTTTTTTGTAATAGTTGTTAGCTGTTAGGTAGTAAAACAACTGTTGTTTAGAGTTTTTTCGAAAAAATTTCAAAATGGAGCTTTTTTGAAAAAAAAAACTCTTGGTTATTTAAGTAAAAATATTAAATTAACTTATAAAAATAATATTTAAATGAAAATGTAAATATTAATATTTATTCTTAATAGTTATTAAACATATCAATAGCTAACATCTAATAATAATTTTACCAAACAACTGCAAACAATTAGCTTTTAGGTAACAACCACCAGTTACCAACTATTAGCCACCAACTAACAGCTAACAATTATCAGAAACAGCTAACAGCTGCTACGAATAGCTAAACCAAACGGAATCTTAGTGGGTGTTTGGTAAAACTTTTTGATGCATCTTTTAACTTTTTTATTATCTAAAGTTGCATAAAACCATTTGGTTATTTTTTCAGTAATATATAACTGTTAGTTGTTGAATAGTGAAACAACTGCTATTTGGAGTTTTTTTTTTAAAAACTCTTGATTATTCAAATAAAAATACTAAATAAACCTATAAAAATAATATTAAATAAAAAGTTAAATATTAATATTTATTATTAATGGTTATTAAACATATCAATAGTTAATAACTAATAATAATTTTACTAAACACTTGTAATAATTAACTATTAAGTAACAGTCACCAGCTACTAATTATCAGTCACTAGTTAGTAACTATCAACAATAGCTAACAACTATCAGCTATTATAAAAAATTTAATTAAATAGATCCTAAAAACATTTGATGCATTTATTGAAAACTAAAAAACTAATAGATACATAAAAAAGTTTTGATAAAAAACTACTTAGTGTAATAATTTTTTTTTAATAATTTCATTGCATTTAATAATTTTCTTATTCTTGTAAAAAAAATAATAAACGAAGTTGCAAGTCTTTTTAACCAATATTTATACATATTATTAATTATGATTAATTTTAAGAATCTTTAATAGTCATTATTTCTTAACGTATTGGTCTTTTTATATTATTATTATTTGAATTTTTATTTTTCTACAAATTAATTGGTCTCTAATTAAATAACCAAAGTCTTTGTCTCGACTTTATATTTATAGCATAGTGATAAAATTAAAATAGATTGGCAATAGATTATATATGTTCGGATTTGAATATATAGATTATTAATACAGTGTCATTGATTAAATAATTAATAATTACTTATTAATCACAATTAATAATGCACAACAGCTACCAAATTGTTGCTTTCCATGTTAGTTAAGGCTTAACATGCTTTCTTTGATCCTTTCTAAATTGTTTAATTAAGATAAAAAGTTTTGTGCCGTCCTATATATGTTTTCTTTTTAATCTTTTGTTCTCACTTCCATATACATATAAAAATAGAGACCAATAGTTCAAATAAATAAATAAATTAGAGACTAAGACTTTGCTTATTTAAATAGAGACCAATTTATTTGTTAGACAAATAAAATAATAATAATAACAACGATTTTCTAATGAGTGCGTCAATGACCTGTTAAAAATAAAATTAAAAATTAAAAAATGTTAAATAAATAAATTTAAAAATAAAATAAATAAGCGAAAATGAAAGATTTTAATCTATCACTTGAGATGATAGTAATTGTAACAAAATATAGTTGTATAAAAATCTTTTATTTTTTCTCATTCAACTCATTTTTATTTGAATTTACTATATTTTTTTAATATTTATTATATTACTATATTTTATCTAAAATAAATGACCTTAACGAATACTCTTAAAAAAATCGTAATAATAATATAAAAAGACTAATACATTAAGAAATAATGAATACTATAGATTCTTAAAAATAATCATAACTAATAACATGTATATGGATATTGCTTAAGATGACTGAGAACTTTGTTTATTATTTTTTGATAAATTATTTTTTAATTTTTGAGTTCTCACCTAATTAACACTCTCATCTCTAATTTTTTTAAAAACTAATTAGTTAGTTTTTATACTTTAATTTCGTTCGACAATTTAGTCATTTTATTCATTTTCTTTTATTATTTTGTTAAATTTTAGTAAAATGACCAAAATATCTCTTTTTTTTTAGTTGCCGAGATTTCTACCTTTTGAATAAATTATTTTTGAGTCCCTAAATTTTGATTTAATTAACACTTATGTTCCTGCTTTTTAAATTTAATTAAAATAAAAAAATATAAGAATATTTTTTTTGTATGAAATATTTATATAGTTTTTATTTTTATTTAATTTAAAATTAAAATAAATAAAATTACTTTTTATTTAATTAAAATAATTATTTTTGTTTAATTATTTAATTTATTTTCTTTTTTATATATTTAATCTAAAATTAAATAATTAAAATTACTTTTTATTAATTAAGATAATTATTTTATTTAATTATTTAATTTATTTTCTTTTTATGTTTAATTTAAAATTAAAATAAATAAAATTAATTTCATTTATAGAAAACTACTTTTTGTATATTCAATTAAAATAATTACTTTTATATATTTGATTAAAATATTTTTTTTTAGTATATCAAATTAAAATTAAAATAATTTTTTGAGAATATTTATTTAAGTTTAAAATAATTTAAAATTTTTATTTTTCTCTTATATATATACACACACACACACATAAGGTTCTTTTTAAATTTTAATTAGGTATATACAACTAATATTTAACTAGTAATTAATTTTTTACTACCTAGATTATTAGTATGGTCGCATTAACTAAATAATTAATAATTACTCATTAATAAATTTTTATGAAATTACTCATTGATAATAATAATGCACAACTGCAACCAAATTATTGTTTTTGATGTTAGTTCCCCTTTTCATAATTGAAATAAGAAACGAAATGAGAAAAAAAAAAAATTTGGTGGGAGTAAGAATTATTATTCACTGTTTGGAAGTTTGATTAATTTGGACTAAAAAAAATATTAAAAGATTAATTTTTTTAAAATTTATATTTATTTTCCTTTTAATATTAAAAGAATAAAAAATATCTCTTAATTACTATTAAACATAACTTTTTCAATGATACTATTTTACTCTTAGTAATTAATACCATTTCTTATTTTTTATTTTGAATAAAAAATATTAATTAATCATTTCATTTTATTTCTTATTCTATCCCATCAATCAAATATTATTTTTTACTTTCTCATGCTAATATCCCAAATATACCTATGTGTTTAGTAAGCATTCTTTCTAAATTGTTTAAGACATGTGACTTTCTACATTATTTATTTTTTGGCCTGTTTAGTTTAATTATTTATAACAGAAATTATAACTAGTAGCTAGTGGCTGTTTGCTAGTAATTAATTATTGTAAGTGTTTGATAAAATTATTATTAATTATTAACTGATAATATGTTTAATGACTATTAAAGATAAATATAATATTTATAATTTTATTTTTAAAAGGATAATTTAGTTTTTTTTTTATTTAAATAAGAAGGAACTATTTTAAAAATTTTTAAATTGAAATTTTTGTAAACAACAACTATTTGACTACCTAATCGTTAACAACTATCACTAACCAAATATGTTTGATATAATTGTTGAGAATAAAAAGGATTAATTACTATATCCCCTCTATAGAATGATATAATATATTAAGTCCCCTTAACTTTTAAAAAATATATTAACTCCCCTTTGACGAATGTCACAATATACTACTAGACCTTCCGTCCAATTTTACAGTTTATCAACCTTATAAGAGCAGTAAAAAGACAGAAATATCCTTACTCTTTAATTTTAATAAATTACATTCTATTTTTACTATAAATATTTTTTTGGGTTAAAAAAAATATATTTTCATACTTTTGACAAATTTAAAAATAAAAATATTTTTTTAAAATATTTTTATTTTATTTTTAAAAAATAAAAATTTGAAAATAAAAAATAACAAATAAAAAATAAAAATATTTTTTACTTTTTATTTTTAAATTTGTTAAAAATATGAAAATAAATTTTTTAATCTTAAAAAAAAATTAAAGCAAAAATAGAATGTAATTAATTAAAAATAAATGGTAAGAATATTTCTATCTTTTTACTACCCTTATAGGATTGACTAATGACAAAATTAGACGGAATGGTCTACTAGTATATTATGATATTTATCAGGGAGAAGTTAATATATTTTTGAAAAGTCAGTGAGACTTAGTGTAATGGGTCATTTTACAGGGAGAAATAATAATTAACTCGAATAAAAAATTAATAGTTATATCAAAAAGTTTGTCAAACATTCATTTAGTTGTTGTTGATAGCTGATTGTTACAAGTATATTGTGAAATTATTATTAGCCGTTAACTGTTAATATATTTAATTGATCATTAAAGATGATTATTAATATTTAATTTTTATTTAAATATTATTTTTAATAGAATAATTTAGACCTAGTTTAGTTTAACTGTTCGTTTCAACTATTAGAAATTGCTGATAACTATTAATTGATGGCTGATATTTGTTACCTAATAGCTAGTTATTATAAGAGTTTAATAAAATTATTATTAACTACTAACTTTTAATATATTTATTGATTATTAAATATAAATATAAATATTTATTTTTTTATTTAAATATTATTCTTAAAAAGATAGTTTAGTCTTTTTATTTAAATAAATATAAATTTTTTAAAAAAATTCAAAATTGGAGCTTTTATAAACCGCAGCTGTTTGATTATTTAATAATTAATAGCTATTATTAATCAAATAGATTTAATGCAATTATTGGAAACAAAAAATTAATAATTGTTTGTCTAACACAAAATTAGTCTTAATTTAATATTTTTACTATTTAATTATCTAACAACTATTTAATAGCTAATAACTATCACTAAAAAAAATAATTAAAAGATTTGATGTAATTTGTTGAGAGCTAAAAAGCATAGTAATATCAAAATATCCACTTTGTCGTATGAATTCAATACATTTAATAATTTTTCAATACTTATAAAAAAATAATAAACAAAGTTCTAAGTCTTTTTAAACAATATTTGTATATATAGTCAATTATGATTATTTTTAAGAAGCTTTAGTAGTCATTATTTCTTAATGTACTGGTCTTTTTATATTATTATTATTGTTAGTTGTAGATAAATTAAATTCAATTTTTATTAAAAAGAATACAGTTTTAATTTTTTTTTATTTATTTTTTCCAAAAAATAAAAGCTTTCCATTATCATTAGAAGTATTAGATCCTAAATAATTAACGTTAGCCTACCAATGTGGACGAATGCTTATGCGCCAGTGTTTTCACACAGTGCATAGAAACTTCAATCCTTCAACTAATTGCATATGTGGCCATGTCTTGTTAGGCAAATATTTCATATACTTGAACTAATTTAATTAGAAATTTCATATTTATTTATAGGAGAGTTAGTAGGAAACCTCTCATCATTAAGTTTAAAAGTCTTGGTCTACTCTTATTTATTTATTTTATCTATTTTAATGTTCACACTTATGAAAAGTCTTGCTCTTAACATGCGCATGCACATGCACTAAATCACATTATCTATATCATCCAATCACATGAATTATTATTATTTTTTTAATATTCAGAATGAATCACATGCACTAAATTAATAAGATTTTCTAAATCACACTGCATTTCCAGATCCCTATATAAAGGTGCAAAGTTCTTTGATTAGCACATCAAGTGAGAGACGAAAATATATATCAAAAATATTTAAAGTCCCTCTGAGTGAAACAATGGCCCAAGAAAGAAATGCCCAACAGTTTGTGAATCCTCAATTTATGAACCCTATGTTCTCAAACCCTTTCGGAGGGAATTTCCAATTCCCACAAATGATGTATCCTCCATATACGATGAACCAACAAGGGGAAAATGTTCAAGGACCCCAATTAGGGAATCAACAGTTTGGGAACGCTCAAGGAGGAAATCAACAACAGGGAAATATCCAAATACCCTCATTGACAAGTCCTCCAAATGGAAGCTTCCCATTGGTGAGCTCCCAAAATGGAAGCCTTCCAATGGCAAATCTTCAAAATGGAAGTTTTCCAATAGGATACTATCCAACACCAAACATTCAAGGAGGAATCATTCAGGGTGGAAACAACCAATTGCCACAATACATACATCCTTCAATGTTCTCTCAATTTGGAAAGCCTTACTTAATTGATTCCTTTGGATGTGGAATGCCGTGTGTCAACCCAGGATGCCCACACCATCACCCGTTTATTAGTCAAGGAGGAAATACTCAAGGAAGAAATGCTCAAGGAGGTAACAAACAAGGAGGAAATAGTCAAGGTGGTAATGTCCATGGTGGTAATGCACAAGGAGGAAATGCTCAAAGTGGTAATGCACAAGTTGGTAACGCACAAGGAGGAAATGCTCAAGGAGGAAATACTCAAAGTGGAAATATTGAAGGCGGCGATGCCCAAGGTGGTAATGCCCAAGGAGGAAATGCACAAGGAGGAAATGCTCAAGGCGGCAATGCACAAGGAGGAAATGCTCAAGGCGGCAATACTCTAGGCGGCAATGCTCAAGGAGGAAATGCTCAAAGCGGCAATGCACAAGGTGGTAACGCACAAGGAGGAAATGCTCAAGGAGGAAATACTCAAAGTGGTAATACTGAAGGCATCAATGCCCAAGGTGGTAATGCACAAGGAGGAAATGCTCAAGGCGGCAATACTCTAGGCGGTAATGCTCAAGGAGGAAATGCTCAAAGCGGCAATGCACAAGGTGGTAATGCACAAGGAGGAAATGCTCAAGGAGAAAATACTCAAAGTGGTAATACTGAAGGCATCAATGCCCAAGGAGGTAATGCACAAGGAGAAAATGCTCAAGATGTCAATGCACATGGAGGAAATACTCAAGGCAACAATGCTTTAGGCAGAAATGCTCAAGGTGGTAATACCCAAGGAGGAAATGCTCAAGGTGGTAATACTGAAGGCATCAATGCCCAAGGTGGTAATGCACAGGGAGGAAATACTCAAGGTGGCAATGCACAAGGAGGAAATACTCAAGGCAACAATGCTCTAGGCAGAAATGCTCAAGGTGGCAATGCTCAAGGTGGTAATACCCAAGGCGGCAATGCACAAGGTGGTAACGTACAAGGAGGAAATGCTCAAGGAGGAAATACTCAAAGTGTTAATACTGAAGGTAGCAATGCCCAAGGTGGTAATGCACAAGGAGGAAATGCTCAAGCTGGAAATTCTCAAGGTGACAATGCACAAGGAGGAAATGCTCAAGGTGGCAATGCACAAGGAGGAAATGCTCAAGGCAGAATCAATGCCCAAGGTGGTAATGCTCAAGCTGGAAATGCTCAAGGTGGCAATGCACAAAGAGGAAATGCTCAAGGCGGAATCAATGCCCAAGGTGGTAATGCACAAGGAGGAAATGCTCAAGGTGGTAATGCACAAGGAGGAAATGCTCAAGGTGGCAATGCACAAGGAGGAAATACTCAAGGCAGCAATGCTCTAGGCGGAAATGCTAAAAGTGGCAATGCTCAAGGTGGTAATACCCAAGGCGGCAATGCACAAGGTGGTAACGTACAAGGAGGAAATGCTCAAGGAGGAAATACTCAAAATGGTAATACTGAAGGTAGCAATGCCCAAGATGGTAATGCACAAGGAGGAAATGGTCAAGTTGGAAATGCTCAAGGTGGCAATGCACAAGGAGGAAATGCTCAAGGCGGAAATACTCTAGGCAACAATGTTCGGGGTGGCAATGCTCAAGGAGGAAATGCTCAAGGAGGAAATGCACAAGGAGGTAACGCACAAGGAAGAAATGCTCAAGGAGGAAATGCTCAAGGAGGAAATATTGAAGGCGGCAATGTCCAAGGTGGTAATGCACAAGGAGGAAATGCTCAAGCTGGAAATGCTCAAGGTGGCAATGCTCAAGGCGGAAATGCTCAAGGCGGCAATACTCAAGAAGGAAATGCTCAAAGAGGAAATGCTCAAAGCGATAATGCACAAGGTGGTAATGCTCAAGGAGGAAATGCTCAAGGAGGAGATGCTCAAGGAGGAGATGCTCAAGGAGGTAATACTGAAGGTGACAATGCCCAAGGCGGTAATGCACAAGGAGGAAATGCTCAAGGCGGCAATGTACAAGGTAGTAACACACAAGGAGGAAATACTGAAAGTGGTAATACTAAAGGCGGCAATGCCCAAGGTGGTAATGCTCAAGCTGGAAATGCGCAAGGTGGCAATGCCCAAGGTGGTGATGCCCAAGGTGGTGATGCTCAAAGCGGCAATGCACAAGGTGGTAACGCACAAGGAGGAAATGCTCAAGGAGTAAATACTCAAAGTGGTAATACTAAAGGTGGCAATGCCCAAGGTGGTAATGCCCAAGCTGGAAATGCGCAAGGTGGTGATGCCCAAGGTGGTAATGCACAAGGAGGAAATGCTCAAAGCGGCAATGCACAAGGTGGTAACGCACAAGGTGGAAATGCTCAAGGAGGAAATGCTCAAGGAGGAAATGCTCAAAGCGGCAATGCACAAGGTGGTAACGCACAAGGTGGTAACACACAAGGTGGAAATGCTCAAGGAGGAAATGCTCAAGGTGGTAATACTAAAGGCGGCAATGCCCAAGGTGGTAATGCCCAAGGAGGAAATGCTCAAGCTGGAAATGCTAAAGGTGGCAATGCACAAGGCGGAAATGCACAAGGAGGAAATGCTCAAAGCGGCAATGCACAAAGTGGTAACACACAAGGAGGAAATACTCAGGGAGGAAATGCTCAAGGAGGAAATATTCAAAGTGGTAATACTGAAGGTGGCAATGCCCAAGGTGGTAATGCTCAAGCTGAAAATACTCAAGGTGGCAATGCACAAGGAGGAAATGCTCAAGGTGGCATTGCCATTGGCAGCAATCCTCAAGATGGCAATATTCAAGATAGTAATGCTCAAGGAGGAAATGTTCAAGGTGATAATGCCCAAAGTGATAACATACAAGGAGAAAATTTTCCAAATATTGTAGTTTGCAATTGTTCACATCAACCGGGATGCCCTTGGAGACAAATATATATTAGTAAGCCAAAAACATCAGAATCAAACTCGATTATTTACCAAATTACTATTATATAAGATTTTCTTGGATACATCGTTTTACTGGAGTCCAAATTATCTCTATCTTAAGGAAGAATAATTTATATTAGCTTTTTATTGTTTCTTGTGTCAAAGATGGTGAAAATAAGAGCTTTAATGCTCACTTTATACTCTTCACAAATTAGAATTTTAATGTTCTCATGTATTTTGTAATGTTCCTTTTGTACTTTTTTCAAATTTATTGAGTGTAATAATTTCTTTTTGTTGTTGTTATTATATACAAATATTAATGGGCAATATGATATTTTTTATTATTTTACTTTATTGATTCATCAAATATTTTTAGCCTCTTAATTAAGCAGCAAAAAGAAGTTGATAGTTTGTTACGTCCTTTCTGAGGCAAACTTAATCAATTAGGATATCTGTCCATTTAGAGGTAAAACTATTATATATTTTATTGTTATATTTATTTTCAAAGAAAATAATTTGTAAAACCACTTTTCACCTATAAAAGAAAGAAAAGACAGAGACTAGGTTAGTTATAATCTTTATGTATAAGTTTCAATTGCATGTATCTTTGTCCCGAAACAATGATTCTGTGGCGGATTCCTCCTAACATTTTTTTTTAGTTCTTACTAAGTAGTATTTTTTTAAAAAAAATTTATAAAAATATCGAAAAAAAAAATTATTTTTACTATTACAAAATATTTTTTCAAAAATATTATATATTTAAAAGTATCAAAAATACAACATATACCAAAACATATACTAAAAAATGATAAAAGAAAAAAAAAAAGAATCATAAAAATAAAAAAATCTTATATTTATATAATTTTTTTTTTTAATTTAAAGAGGAGAATTAATTTTAGATCTATTTCTCGAGACCTCTTTTACACAGCTAAACATACGACCCACTAAAAATATCAAAACAATCCAACCACTTGAAACTCTTAAAAAAATTACCTCAAGAAATTTGAGAGCTTTTTGGGTATATGACCATATTGATTACAATTCCATCAATTTTTCAACTTCTTCATTAAACATTATTTATTTGTACACTTTCTTCCATGAACAAGGTCATTAATTTAATTTCCAATGCAAAAAACATCTTAACAATTATGAACATATAGGATAGAACCAATAATTAATCATATACTAACATTTAAGCAATGGATGCAAATATTTCAAATCATATTAATTATATTGGTAACATGATTCTAATTCAAATGTGCTCATCTACACATCTATTCAATCTATAAATTTAGTTTTAGATTTAAATATCAACCATGAGTATTACCTTTTCATAATTATTATTATAGATGTTGAAAAATCAAGTATTGTGATTTATGATATTAGGGTTTATATATATATATATATGTGTGTGTGTGTGTGCACAGAAATATATATCAAGAAATAATATTGCTTACTAATAATAATTTTTTAATTGAAGTTGGCAACATAATAGAAAAAAATTACAATATGATTTATTTTTCAAGTCCTGTTGTTTAGTCCCACCCAATCTTAAATAAATAAATATCCCTCAACAAAAGGGAAAAATAAAATCATGTAGGTATATGTCAACTTTAAAGCAACTTCACAGGTGTTATTTATTTTAAAGAGTATCTTTTACATAAATAAAAAGTATAATAATTAATTTTTAAAAATAAAAAATGTAATTTTTAAAAATAAAAAATGTAATTTTTAAAAATAAAAATGTAATTTTTTAATTTCAATTTTTAATTTTATTTTTCTTTATAATATAATAAGAAGTGATGAGAGAATTAAATGACATGCATAGAAAATTATAAAATTTAAAATATAGTAAATTTTATAATAAAGTGCTGGGTCTGAACTTGATACATGCTGGATCAAGAGAGTGCCGAGTGGAAAAGCTAAGATTTGTAGGATTATTGTGAATATGAGAGAGATAATGGATTCTTGTGGATGTAGATGAGTTGAGCTGAAGGTATTGGACCTTGCTTGCTAAAAGATGCTGGACCTTGATGTTGCTGGAAGATGTTAGACATTCGTGTTGAATGGAGTTGGACTTAGGCTTCTGAACTAATACTGGATCTTAGTTTACATGCCTAAGACTCAAAGTAAGAAAGCATTAACGGTTTCGCTAAGCTTATGACCTGGTCCAGACTCTTCAATGCTTAAATCAATGCGATTGCATATAAGAGCTAAAGGCTCGGGGATAAAGTGAGTTTAGATATGACACCACTATTTCTCTAAGTGTTTGAGTGATGGGGTCTATTTGCAAGGGCTCTCTTTGTGATATTTTCCAGTGAAAAAAAAAGGTCTGTCATTGAATTCCAGTGAATGATCAACTGAAAGAAAAGATATCAGTCTCACAGTAAAAGACTGAGAGACTCCTAATGTGCAGAAAGTGACATGTCTATGGGGCCTTGTGCCTAATTGCTTGAGCTCGGATGTTTGAATGTTGTAAGACCTGCTGCCTAGAGCATTTGGACATGTATTGGAATTGATTCGTGTGATTCATATTTAAGGGTATAATATGGATCATTCTCTAAATTACCTATTATTTTAGAGTTCATCAACTCCAACCCAAAATAGTTAGTCGAAATTATACTAATAATAACGTGTTTAACATACTTTTCACTTGCTACCAACTTCTAGCACATCATGGCACCCAAATTACACATTTAGCTCTCAAAATCACACATTTAGCTCTCAAAATCACACTAAAAACTGGCACATCAAACTCAGTACAAGACTTTTAGTGCAAGCCTTTCTCAATTATATGTTTCCCATTGACCTGATCTTTTCCAACAGCTTGTATTCTACATATACTCCTTGTTGAGGTACATAACTTTCAGAATTTAATCTTAGAAATAGTGAGAATTCTACCCTTTTCATCTGAATGTCCTTTGGGATATAGGTCCAGCTTCCTAAGTTAATTTCAATTTCATTTTTAATGCTATAATCTCAACAATTAAATGCTAACATTTCAGATATTGAATTTAAGATCAAGACTGTACCATTTGTATCCGGCAACAGTAAATACTTCAGATTGATAATCTTTTGGTTCTAATGTAGAGAAATTGTCAATCTCGCAAGTACAAGAACCATTTTCAGGTTCCTTTATGATCTTCAATTTCTCCCCTATGCCTAAAAATTTAAGACCATCAACCTCTTCTCCAAATACACAGCAATCGTCGACAAGATATCCATTACTTGGGTCACTGAAAGTGTTGAGAGTGAGAAATTTGGGAAAACCATGTTCTGTCTTTAGAGCGTGGTAATTCTTTACACTCTTATCTGTGTATATATACATACGTATATAGCATTATATATATATATATATATGTTTTCCTTATCAAAAAATATTTCTTTTGATTTTCTTTCTCTGTTTCTCTACCGAATGTCAAATTTTAATTTTTCGATCGTTTAACTCAGATAACTAATAGTTTTTGATGATTAGAGCATGAATTTAATATTTAATTGGATTAATTTTTAATTTTAGCCAATTAATTTTAAAGTTTAAAGTTTAGACTAAATCTAGAATTTTCTTAATTAGTTAATTTTAATTAGAAATATTTGTATCAAAATATTCCCTACAGTATAAGAAATTCATAAACACTTTTAGATTTTCATTTGGATACCCGAAATATTAATTATTAACAATTGAAATCTTGACTATATTTCGTATATTTTATTTTAGTTAGATATAAAATAGCATTATGAGTTATAATTGGTGTTTAATATTGCATTATAGATTCTTATTGTGATTATTTCAGCAAGTTGATTTTTGGGGCTAACAGTTTTTAAGTGAAAATTCTGTCGAATTTTCATGATAAATTAGGCTAGATATTTTAGAGTCAGCATAATTCATGCATCATGACATTTTAGAATTTATTTTCATATTTCAATATTAATTTTTATTTATTTATAGGAGTTGACCCAGTGACCAATTCGGAGCAACGATGTGCTCCAATCTGATAGGTTTTCTATCATTTTGCTAGGTAACTAGTAAATTTATAATATTAATTTTACTAATATATGCTACATGTTTTGAGAAATAGATTTCCGAATGAAAATTGATTTGAATCGAAATTTTAGAAATGTAATAGTTTATATAGTGAAGTTGGGAATATATATTGGCATGTTTGGTATTTGATTTATAAAGAAAAATTTAATTGCACAATTGAGTATAAATATTTTTTTTTAAAATACACTCATATATGTATATGTCTGATAGATATACCTAGATGACGGGTATTTCAGAGTAATTGACGGATTAAGACTATTCTGACGAAGATAACTCTTAGATATCAGATATTGTCTTTGGGACAACGCTTGATATACATATAGTCTTTGGGACATATATCGGGTGGTCGCCCTTTGGGGGTAGCTATGCACATGTGTATGATCAGTTTGCTCTTGATGCTGCCAGATGTCATCTTGCGCTCAACATGCCAGTTTATCTATCTACAGATTATTTATATGTATTGAGTGTATGTTTTACAGAGAATTATTTTATGATTTATTTCTTGTACTAGATGATTTTCTGTGCAATTCGTTTTCAGAATGATGATATTTTCTAGATATTTTGTGTAAATTATATGCAGAAAACAATATCATATTTCCCTTTATTATATATTTACCACCCACTGAGCATTGTGGTTTGCTCACCTTTCCTATATTAATATTTTTAAGATTATTCTTAGTAGATATCCAGCACATAGTTAGCGGTGTCATCTCAGTTGTTCAATATATAGCAGAAGTCGAGCCAACAATTTCTCTTTCATATATATATTATTTTGGACAACTATAAATATGTTATAATCGTTTTAGATACTCTATCCATTTTTTTTTAGAATTTCAGAAATTATTATCAGTTTTCTAGTAATCGTACAGCTACAGGAAATATTTTTTATTTATCACACTGCCTATCAGGAAAGTAAAGTAAGAGGTGTGATAACCTATCTCGAATTTGATCATAAACAAACAATTTGAGGGTTACATTAATTTGGCAACCACCATAAAGAACTGGATTTGTCTCTGCTATTTCCAAATAAAGAGAGATGTAACCATTCCCATTTCTTTTCACATCTCCATTAGGATAGAACACCAACTTCCTGTTACAATGAATATTGTGGGACAACTCTTTAATTATTCTTATATATATATATATATATATATATATATATTTTGTAACCTCCAACTTCAAAAACACCAGATTCATACTTATCAAGTTCAGTTTTTTTGAGAATTTCAGACACTTGGGAGAATGACATATTTGTATCTTGTTCATTTTCTTCAATGTATATAGTGAGCAGGTGATGCTTGTCTATTGAATCTTGAAATTTTTTCTTTAAAAAAAAAAATTACATATTTGTAAGACATGATAGTTAAACATGTAACATTCTAAAATTGCACTAAAAATGGCATAGTTGAGGCTGTACCTTTCACCATGTCACAAGGATCTGGATTCAGAGTTCTGTCTTCCATTTGTTGCATACTTATATTGTTTCTGTTGGAATAAATTGTAGAGAAATGATTATAATTATGAATTAACGAACGAGGACAACTTTTCCATATACCCAATCAATGCGTGAATGTAGAAAAAAAAAAAGAGTCCTTTTGTAAATTTTCAACTATAATTTTAGGGAATAAAAATTCATATAATTTTGTAAATTTTTACTTTCTAAGTTAAGGAAAATTGATTATTGACTTTATTTAGATTATTATTATTATTAATCAAGCACAACAAGTAAAATAAGAGTAGCAGAAAATACCTTATAAATTATCAACAAGATTCTTGTCTCTCTCTCCCTATCTCGTTGAAGTTCCCAAAATCCAGGGGTTGTAGCGGCTAGTTAACCTATAAAGAACTATTGTAGAAACAAATAAAAAACTAATCCATTTCTTTATAATCATATGAAACCTACTAGGTTTCTAACTTTCTATGTACGTATAGATTAGTTCCCTATACATGTCAAAAACCTTGTGACTGTTTATTTTTTTTATTTTTATTTTGTTGGTTTAGCGGTATTCTAGTGTAAGGATGACAATCCGATCGATATCTACTTAAACCATGTTAATTATTGAGAAATAACTAATTAATCCAAGCATTATATTAATCTTAAGATCCTTTACATATACATTTTTCACTATTAGATTATGTAATACATATTTGATAAATTTAATGTAATTGATATATTGTAAATCCTTGTAAATAATTGATTTTTCTCCTTAACTGGTTTTATTTATAATGAATTTTTAATAGCTTAATTCTGTGTCTGCAGATGTAAATTCTAATGAGTAGAAAAATGACCAATTTATGTATTTTATATTTTAATTTAGTATATGCCTGTTAAATAATGTGAGTGAGCGATCAGAATTAATAAGTTATTTAATTATTATTTAGATTTAAGATTTAATAGATAGTTAACCCAAATCTAGACCATAATCTAACAATCTGACTTGAATCCTATTTATATATATATAAGTGTGTGTATATATATATGTTACATTTTTTATAAAAAACATATAACATTTTTACAAAAAATATATGTATAAAATATATTATTATGTATATTTTACCTAGAAAGTAATAACAATAGTATAAATAAACCTATATATATATATAAATGGGTACTCAATTCTTCTCGTCTCTAAAACCGCTTCATCTCAATATAAGACAGACACAAGGTATGGGAATAAAGCACGACCCATAACAACTCATGGCCATTCTATTCTTGGACTTGCTTATGCAAAATCCTCGAGACTAATGATTAAATTAAATGCCCTAAGTTGAAAAACAAACAAATTAATTTCTTAACCCATAAAAATTATATATTTTGCACACTTTTTGTTGCTCTAACTAATGAAAATCATAGCGCTATTAAGTATAATGTAATGGTAATACATTTTTCAACTGGATAATAAATCTAAATTCAAATTTCCATCTCACAATTCTAAAAAAAAAAAATAATACATATAGGAAATTTACCCATTGAGCCAGTAGCCCAATTATCAAGAACTTGGCTTATAGCACAGACTCTCATTTTTTTAATAAATATTTTCAATTTATCAAATGTTCACAATTAAATATATAATATAATACCTTTTTATAGGAGTTTAACATGTTTACAATTAGTGGTTTAATATACATGTTTGATGTTTTCAAATGATTTATTTTGCAAGTAATGCACTGACATTTTTCTATTTTTATATACATATAATATAGAAAACTCAATTTTATGAAGCAAGCACTTTTTTTGGGTTTGGCTCCCAAAGAAAGATATAAGCTAGGCCACTATCTAAGGTCCTTATCCAGACAGCTAGCTAAGGTTATCTTCAACATAATAATGTCCAAACTCCAAATTAATCATTCAGTTCTCTGTTTCTCTCTTCATGGCTGAAAGAGCTTCACTACTTGCTCCTAATTCTCATCTACCCACTATCACAAGCATCAAAACCATAGCTGAATCACCTGATCTCACCTCCATCCCCATCACATAGAATGACCAAGTAGTTTCAGAGACTGATGAGTCACTCCCAATCATTGATTACTCTCTTCTCATTTCAAGTACTCCTGATCAACGATCCAAAATCATTCTTGATCTTGGCAAAGCCTCTCAGGACTGGGGTTTCTTCATGGTGTATATGTACAACTTGTTAATTACAATTGTATATTCATTATATTATATTGAATTCACATATTTCTTGTTATTCTCAAGAACATCAGAAAATTTTAAAAGGAAAAGGGTTTGTCTGGATTTGAATTTTGTATTTCTTGTATTACCATGCAGACCTGACTACTGAATAATTCATTTATTTCTTTAGTTCAATATATATTTCACATATCTAAATGTAAAATTTAAACTTCTATCGAAATGTTCAGGTGATTAATCATGGAGTCCCAGAGAGCTTAATGAAATCAATGATTGATATGTGTAGAGGATTCTTTGATCTACCTGAGGAGGATAAGGAAAAGTATAGAGGGAAGCATGTATTGGATCCAATAAGGTGTGGAACCAGCTTTAATGCTTCAGCGGAAAAGATTTTCTTTTGGAAGGATTTTCTGAAAATTCTTTCACATCCTCTATTTCACTCTCCCACTAAACCTGCTGGATTCAGGTAATTAGCTGAAACCCATTCTTGTAAGAACAGAAATATGGGAAATAAATTTAATATGTTGGTTGTTAGAAAATGCATAGACAGATTAAATTGGATTGCTCTTAATACAAAATCTTTAAATTATATGGCTTAATTTCACTGTTGATCACTAAATTCTGATGCTATCAGTATATACTTCATTATGTACCATAAAAGTAAAATTTTATTAAGATAAAATAAAAATTAAGTGATTTTACTTGCATTAAAATTTGATGGTGATGAAATTAAGTGATGTTATTCATAATTTCATATATGAGGGGACTGACTTGTGAATAATTGTTGAAACATACATATATATAAAGATTCAGTTATGATATATATCCTTTCTGTTCTGGTTTTCTCTTGTGTATTTTAATGTACTCTTCTGATGAAAATATTATTTTAGGATGAGAACTCATAGTACAGAAGTTATTTTCAAAATTGTAAGATATGGAGTTTAAACTCTAGTCGGAGTCAAATTTAAAAAATTACATATATATCTTAGAACCTGCAATTAGACTAAGCAGGCCAAAAGAAAAAAAGATTTTTGTTGTAAAATAATAACGCCTGTCTGGTATAAAAGAATTTTACAAAATTATGTGTAATTTATTTGGAATGAATGGAAATATTCATTTCACTCTTGTAAATTTAATTTTGTTAATTTAATATAATTAAATTAAATTTCATTATTTGTAAATGAATTTTATAAAATTCATTTATACCAAAATAAAAAGGGTATTTGGTGAAATTGAATTGACATAGACCATTATTCAATTAAAAGGCCTAAATTTGTTATGTTTGCTCTGTTAATGCAGAGTGACTTCATTAGAATACTCAAAAAAAGCTAGAGAAGTAGCAATAGAGTTGCTAAAAGGAATATCAGAGAGCTTGGGTTGGAAGCTAATTACATAGAAAAAGCATTGAACTTGGAAAAAGGTCTACAGGTAATTGCAGCAAATTTTTATCCACCTTGTCCACAGCCAGAACTTGCAATGGGCATGCCTCCTCATTCAGATCATGGCCTTTTAACCCTTCTAATACATAATGGAATTAGTGGTCTTCAAGTTCAACACAAAGGGAAGTGAGTCAACATAAATGGCACCCCTAATTCCATTCTTGTTAACATTGGAGATCATCTTGAGGTAAATTTGTCCAGTTACTAGCATTAGGCGAGAGTTCATTAAAAAAGAGAGTTAACTGCCCTTATTGTTATGTAGTTTATATTTTATACTACTGTTGATTTAGCCTCTCATAAATCATCTTAACTAGAATTTGAAATGTAGAATCTTTGTTGTTATTCAAAACAATTAATTATTCTTTTTCCTTGCAAGATTTTGAGTAATGGAAAGTACAGAAGCGTTCTACACCGAGCAGTTGTTAACAACAAAGCAACAAGAACATCCATAGCCACAGTACAAGGACCATCACTGGATTCAATTGTTGGCCCAGCACCAGAGTTACTAGATAGTGAAAGGAAGGCACCAGCATATATTGGCCTAAAGTATAAAGAATACTTGGAGCTTCATCAAAGCAGCAATCTTGATTGGAAATGTAACTTGGATAGACTAAGAATTTCACCAGTTTAATTGCTATACTGTGTAAATAACTTCTTATGTTTCTTACTGTAGACAGAGATAGATATACCTTTAAGAATTATAATTTATTATCATTGAACAATAAATTTAAAATTATCCTTTCAAGAATCATCATCAATTTTTCTTCTTGCAAATTCAAGAAATAAATGCACTGTTGATTATTAGGCAAGATGAAAGATTGTGAGGATGATGTCTCTCGTTTTAGTAAGATAGTCTCGAGTCAAATTACCATAATTTAATATAGTTGAAAATATTTAAGAATCATTTACCTCGCATAAAAATTAATCTCAAAAATATATTAAAAAAATATATTTTCTATTATAGAAAAATAAACTTAATGATAAAGTGAGATTATTTTAAAAATGAATATTGGTGTTCGAATTTTACTAATAAAATTAATGTTGAAATAAAATAATACATTGATCTCTTTTTTTTTAAAGAAATAGTTATTAAAAAATTTTACTTTTGATTTAACTTTTTAAATTTTTTTTTTATAAAATTATAAATTTATTATAGATAGTAATAATAAGAAAAACCAAGTTTATAATTGATAAATACATGAATTTCCTTTTACATTAAAAAATCAATTTAAATAAAAAAGTAATTTTTTACAAATATGATTATTATTTTATGAATATTTAGCTTTCTACTTCACATTATTTTTGTCTTTAGTTCGAAATAAATATTTGAAAAACCTGCTGGTTTGCTCCTTTTGTTAATAGCCTTAACAGATAAGAAACGAGTACTATAATCAACCAAACCACCCCCGACAAATTTTTAATCTGTATGTGAATTGTTACGGGCAACTATCAAGACTGAAACTTGGATGAAACCAAACCTGGAAACTTCTATCATTTTCTTGTTGGATGCTATTTAATTTGAATTGGGTAATGTGATTACCAAACCCTTGATGAGTACAGTCGTATCTACACCACGGCAAAGGACGGTACGTGTCTTTCCTTGACTTTTAAAAATTTTTAATGTAAAATTATATTTTAATTCTTAAATTTTTATAAAATTAATAATATAATTCTTTTATTTTGAAAAATTAATTTTTTTCAATCTCTAATAAAATATTATTTAATATCATTTTCTTTTATTTTTTCTTTTTTATCCTTCTTAATTTTTAAAATTTTTTAAGATAAATTATTAATTAATTTCTAAAATTTACTAAAATTAATAAAATAATTCTTCTATTTTAAAAAATTAATTCTTTAATCTCTAATAAAACATCATTTAATTCCATTTTCTTTCATTTTTTTCTTTTTTTCTTCATTTTTTTTCAATTTTATTTAATTTTTTTTTCATTTTCTTTTTTAATTTCCTTTTTTTTTTTTAATAATATTATAATTACTTTTAATTATTCTAATTGAAATATATATTTATTTAATTTTTTTATATTTAAAATAAATTTATTTTATTATCATAATATTACTTCTTAAAATTTTTATTTCATTATCTATACATGAGTCGAGTACCCCCTCCCAAAAATCCTTGCGTCGGTTCCTGCTGATGAATAGGTCTGCTAATATGGGATGGATGATGCAGTCTTATCCTGGCTTTACAATTAAAATTAAATTTACCTAAACCAGTGATCTTCACGTTAATTATAAATTGTTTTCCTTTATAGCTCATAATTTTTTCTTGCAATTTTTGTTTTTGTAAACAATTTTCCTTTTTTCTTTTCTAGATTTACACAGTTCAGCTGTTGGCCCAACATCAGAGTTAATAATATAATTTTTTTTTCCAGTACGGGGGACGAAAACTTGAACCTGAGTCAATTATACAGTTGAAAGATGCACAGCTACTAAACTGTGCCTGCGAATGCACCAGAGTTAATAGTTAGTAAGTGAAAGGAAGGCACCAAATGTAAGGAATACATGGAACTTCATCAAACCAGAAAGCTTGATGGGAAATGCAACTAGAAATGATTTGTATGTACAAGAACATAATTTAGTATAATAATAAACTGAAAAATTCATTCCATTTTGTCTGCTAAAATATGCAAATTAGAGTTTTGTCTAAATCGGAGTAAGAATTCATATATATATGCATGGCTAGACATTTAATTTAATTCAAAGCTTTAATATGCATAATTTTTTTTTAGGTAATTTAGATTTTATCGAAGTAAATTATACTTTCAAGGTATAACTACATCAATGCCCTAGTTTCAATGTCCTTGTTCATGTTATGCTTGATATGTTTGTTACACTATGCCCAAATTTGCAATTTCCTAATTGTATACCACAATCTTACATAAAATAAGGTAATTCCATTCCAAGCCCAAATTGGCTACTCCATCTACAACAAGACGACTTGTAGTTCAGTAGAAACTAACGAGCATTTAACTGATACATTGGTCCTGGGATTGCGATTCATCTCAGGCCTTCAACGATAACTCGACTGTTTGATGCCGTAACAGAAAACGACAATGTCGTTTATAACCAATTGCCATTACAGCAAGATACGATCGTTGCAAACCTTCAAACTGGGCATCTGACATTGAAGATGATGTGGAGATGGAGATGGAGATTAATGGGGGTTTGATTTATCATCTTTTTAGTCAGAGCTATGAATTGAAATCTTTGTCCACCCAACACGCAATTCTCTATTTTATTATTATTTTCTAATGAAAAGAAAGATTGGTTGTTTATGTTGTACTGTCATGTGGGTGTGACTCTCTGCTTATTTTCTGCTATGTTTTCACCAATGGAAGATACAGAGTGGGCTTTTGCAATATGCTTATGATATGTTTGTTAAAACGCCTAAAAGAATATGATATTTTTTCCATTTCTGTTGATGGACCATGTGATTTATGGGTATGCTAAGAATTAGTTGGAGGAAGTGTGTCATTTGAATTTTCTGCTGAAAAAGAAAAATGAAACAAATCAGAGCTTGCCCTCAGAATTATTAATTTTTTTTCTTCTCTTTGATCTTCATAGCCTACTTCTCCATTTGGTAGACATGGAAGGTTCCTTTATTTTCCATTGCATCAGTGTTGGTGGTTGAGTTCTAATCTAACCTTTATTTTTCTGTTATTTTCTATTTCTTATGTCAATTGGTTTTTATTTTGTTTCCATTATCACTTTAAGCATGCTGATAACCTTGTATATGATTTTCTTTATTCGTTTCCTTGTTTAACACCTCTAAACAAAAATTTTATTTTTTAAAAATAATTCTCTTATGTTATTTATTTCCACTTTTTAATAGTATGTATATATATATTTTTTTTAAATATTTATAAAGCAGTGTAATGATTAGAAAAATAGATGATGTGACTGTCATAAAGTAATAACAGGTTGAACAGAGTCTCAGAATAAGAAAAACGAAGAAGAAAGAAAGAATTAATTTGGTGAACCTGTGTTTATTGATGATTGGATCAGTATATATACAAAATGATAATAAGTACACGTGTGATATTTTCTGTTAGTAAACTAACTATTTTCTGTTTTGTAAACTAACCCAGCTAATATCCCAATAACAAATAAGTTAACATCCCCCCTTCAAGATGAACTTTGGTGAAAATCCACCAAATTCATCTTGGACAGTAAAGAGTAGAAAAAGGGTGCAGACAAAGCTTTGGTGAAGAGATCTGCAAGTTGATCCTTAGATGAAACATGAACAGTAGTGATCAAGCCTTGCTTCAATTTTTCACGAACAACATGAAAATCAATTTCCAAATGCTTTGTTCTTTCGTGGAAGACAGGATTGGCAGCAATATGTAATGCAGCCTGATTATCACACAACAAAGAGAATGGCAGCTGAATTGGAAGATGAAAATCATGAAGTAAATATGAAATCCACTGAAGCTCACAAACAGTAGCTGCCATAGAACGGTATTCAGCTTCAGCTGTGGATCTTGAGATGGTAGTTTGCTTCTTAGCTTTCCACGAAATCAGATTAGAGCCTAAGAAAACACAAAATCCTGTAATGGACCTCCTTGTGTCAGAACATGTCCCCCAATCAGCATCACAGTAAGCAGTAACATTAAACTGAGGTTGTGTAGAAATAAAAAGACCTTTAGCAGGACACCCTTTTAAATATCAAAGTAGATGTATAGCAGCATGCCAGTGAGGTAGTTTAGGAGAACTAACAAATTGGCTTAAGTACTGTATAGCATAGGTGATGTCTGGACGAGTGAGATTAAGGTAGAGAAGTTTACCCACTAATCGTCTGTATCTATCTGGTTCTTCATAAGGATCACCATCATTAGCACTGAGTTTAATATTTCTGGGCAGAGGAGTAGGAGCTGGTTTAGCCCCTGTCATACCAGCTTTATTAATAATATCAAGGATGTATTTTCTCTGATTAACATAAGTCCCTGAATCTGATCTAGCAATTTCCATGCCTATGAAGTACTTAGCATAGCCCAGATCCTTGATTGTGAAAGTGTCATTCAAAAATTGTTTAACTTCAGCAAGAAGATTCTGATCTGGTCTAGTCAAGAGAACATCATCAACATATACGAGAAGAGCAATAAAGGTATGATTAGACCCTTTAATGAACAAGCAATTGTCATTTGCAGATTGGGAAAAACCAAATGTAAGAAGTTTTGAGGTGAATTCTTTGTTCCACTGTCTAGAGGCCTGCTTCAAACCATAGAGAGACTTCTGAAGTTTGCAGACTTGACCTGGAAGAGCTTTATCATATCCTTGAGGTGGTGTGAGATAGACCTCCTCATCAAGAAAGCCATGCAAAAATGCATTATTAATGTCTAATTGCAAAAGTGGCCAGGAATTGACAGTTGCAATAGTGAGAAATACTCTAACAGTGACTGTTTTAGCAACAGGGGAAAAACTATCGAAATAATCAACCCCTTCAACTTGATTATAGCCTTTAGCTACTAAACGGGCTTTATAACGCTCAACACTCCCATCTTGTTTGAACTTAACTTTATAAACCCATTTAGCACTAATAGGATGCTTCCCTGCAGGTAAATCAGTTAAAATCCATGTTTGATTTCTTTTTAAAGCATCCAGCTCTTTAGTCATAGCTTCCCTCCATAAAGGATCATGCCTAGCTTGATTATAAGATATAGGTTCTTGAATTTTAGACACTTGTGCAAGAAATGCTATATATGCAGGGCTAAAATTAGATGGTATGGTATA
>CANXYC011227593.1:0-19625 GCA_948193065.1 Aleurites moluccanus | reverse complement strand
TCAATCAATCAAAGAGATCATCAAATAGAGTTTTTACTTTCTCTACTTGTTTATTTCTTTGTTAATTTTAGTATGAACATGTTTAATTTATTGGTTAGTTTACCTTTTCTTTATTTTACCATGTTGAACTAAATCTTTTTTTTAGGATTTAGATGAAGTTAATTGAATAATAAAGGTTGATAATAATGATTTATGATTTCAATTATTCTTAATACATAGTTTGATTTGTTAATTTTGATTTATAAGTGTTTTATAATTGGCCACTATAATCATTATCTAAGGTAGCTATTTATAAGCGAGAGCTGCGATAGTTGCTAGTTCATAGAATTAATAAGCTAAGGCATGTATCGCTAAGAGATTAGGGTACACTTTAGTGGATTTTATGAAATTGCTAAGAATCTTAATGAATTAACATTGATTCAATGATCATGAGAGTAGACACTTGCATTAATATTAATGTTTGGATTTTTGCTCGAGAGAGATTAATTCATAATTTAGAGTAATTCCATCAAACACTATAGTTTTGAAATTATTATTAAGTTAGATCAACCATATAAATTCAATTAACGGAATCTAAATTTTAGATAGTTTTCTTTGATATCTTTAAATTCCAAGTTAAGTTTTCTTATTATTTAATTTCATTTTAAAAAAATTCATCCAAATAAAATTAATTTCTATCCAATTTATAAAGATAATATCAATTTCGGTAATTGACAATGCCTCTCTGTGGAATGAAACTCTACTCACTCTTTTACTTGCTAAAGCGATTCTTGCACTTGTAAAAAAGCCTGACCACTCCTGTGAGCGACTACTAGAACAACTGAGCAAAGAGCTCATTGTCCACCCCCAATGGGTTTATAGCTCTCACATACATCTTTAAATGGGTTTTTGGACAAGTGGTACCACCAGATTTGTCCATGCTAGGCATCTTGAATTTTGGAGGAACACTAACATTCGGAAAAACAGTAAGAGCATCAACATCAATGAGATCCTCATACTTCTTGATGTTCTTGAGAAGCCTTTCCATAGCTTCGAATTTTTCCATCTTGGTTTCAGTCTGGTTGGAGCTTTCTCCTCTATGAAAAAGATTCGAGGAGGAGGATGGAGAGGTTCGACTATTCAGATTGATAGCTGGGGTAATGACAACTTCTAGAGCTTTCCCACTATTTGTTAGATCAATAATAGGATTAGGCGGAAGGGATGAAGATGCATTAGGAGTGTCGGCTTGATGAGTACTTGATTGTAATACCCTATAAATTCCTAACTCACATGCATGAATTAATTCTCAGTTTGTGGTTCCTTAGTCTTCAAATGATGGAAAATAATTTTAGAGACACAATTAGAAAGCGAATTTGCTACTTTTCCAGAAAGCGGCTGTGTCGGGAACACTGCTGAGAAAATAACAGTCTGGTCAACAGAAGAATTTCTGAAGTTGACCTGCAGATAAAAGATCACCATAATTTCTGTGTAATTTTGGTAAAAATAAAGAAGTGAAAATCATTTAGGAACACTGAAAAAGTAATTAATGGCAAAATCATAAATAAATGGAAGTTTAAGGTGAATAGTGAAAATTGGCCTGTCGGGGTTACAGAATGACTCCAGAACTATTTTTATAAATAAGTATAAATTAAAATAAGCCTATTAACTCCCCACTTTAAAATCCAATTCCTGATGGAATTGACAGAATAAATTACAGAAGATTTTGAACCAAAGTGTGATAGATGAAAATTGGAGGAGTTAGTTGTAATTTTCCAATTGATTTTTCTATAAAACCAACACTTAGGAAAATTTGTTCAATTTCTTCTTCTTCTTCTCTTTGAAGCCGAACCACTTCTTCTTCTTTCTTCTTCAAATCTTCTTCATTCTCCATCAAATTCATTAGAGAAAATCAAAGTAAAATTGAGTATTTATCTAGTTCTATCTATCTTCATCTTTAGATTTCTTGGAAAGTTGAAGAATTTCAAGGAATTTGGAAGTGAAGATTTCGGCCATTTCTTCAAAGTTGAGGTAAGATGTGTTTTGTTTAATCTTTTGGTTTAAATAGATGTTATTTAGGTTGAATTGAGGGTTTGGTGGTTAATTACATCAATTGATGCTAATTGTTAGAAATCCCTAATTTGTTTAGCTAAATTAAAGTTGTAAGAAAGAGTTTGATGATTTAGTGTTTGATTGTGTTAATTAGTGTTTGAATATATTAATTGGATCTGAATAGATGAATAATTGGTGGTTTATTTGATGTAGAACACAAGATTTGATAAAGGTATGCTTTAGAGTTCATTTGGTGAATTGGCTTGGAATTAGCTTGTTCAAAGTGATTTGAAGCATTAGGTGAGTTTATAATGCATCAAATAATATGCCTAATTGATTGAATTGATGATTGGAAACTTGTTGTAAAAACCCACATTTGGCCGAACCACATTCACTATTCACTACCTTTGATTTTGCTTGGTTTTTACCTTGTTTTCCATGGCTAAATTGACCTAATTTGATGATATTTATTATTGTTTCTTTGATGCCTATACCATTATTGATAATATAGCTTTGTGTTGATTGAATTGGGCAAGTCAATGTTATACCTAAACCTAACCTATTGGCTTGCCATTGTATGCCCACCATATGTTTGATGAAATACCTATTTCATTTGCCTTTGGCCTATTGCTTTGTATTCCATAGGCCTACCATTTGAATGCCATTGTCACCAACGACGTTGGCATGCCAATTGGCCCACCGATTTTCCTTGCCGAACCAACTTTTGTTCCATATCTTTGTTGTTTACCGTAACCTTTATCCTTGCTTGAATATTGTATCTTGCTATGCCTTTGATTCAAATACCATGTGAATTGAAAGATATTGATTATATTGACAGTGATAATACCATTATTACATAATGGTGTCTATGACATGTTATTTATTTATATTGACCCAAATGTGGTTTGACAGAGCTGCCGCACAGACAGGGTAGTGGGTATATACTGTCGGCAATGTGCACATTGATATTGATGCCCTAGTTGGGAAGGGTTATTGGTCCCAGCCATAGGACCTGATCAATCTTATGCCTACTTGATATGTGATCGACTGTGTGATTACACATAGTCTATGTGTTTCAGGGTCCTACATCTGTCTTACCATATGATTCCATGACTTGATATGATCATTGATATTCTAATTGATTTCTGATTCTGATTCTGTAAACCTACATGATTGTTATTGTACCATTATTCCTTATCATGTGTATATCATTGTTTCAGCCTATATTTCATTAATGATGCATATAGATTCACTAAGTATCATCTATACTCATCTTTTCATTGTTTTTCCATTTCAGAAGAGTAGTAAAGTGCAGAATCCTGTCATCTATCATCCGAGGATATCTGCAGACAGTCTGATGTATATTTTTGGTTTTATATTATTATTTTTGGTGTTCATTATCTAGCTGCTCCATGGGGTATGTATGGGTTAGCTAGGAGATGAACATATATATATTTGATGATGTTATTATGAGATACTTAATGATATATGAGTTTTATGATGATTATGTGATATGTATATGACAGATACAGCCAATTGCAGAAAATTACAGAATGAATTACAAAATAACAGAATGAATGTTATCTAACTAAATTGAATGATATATATATATTGTGGATTATAGATTGTGCATGTGATACTGAGTTCTACGGGTGTCGGTCGCCATTGGCATCTCCCATGCCCTAAGACCATCACGATCGGAAAATGGGTCGTGACAGAGGAGGTATCAGAGCTTTAGGTTTACAGACTGTGAATCTAGGTTACAGATGAATAGTACTTGAATTACAGAGGAATAGTGACTAAGTACATAATGGGGTAGAATTAAGTATACCATAGAGCATAGGATTTCCTTATCGTCCTTTGTTGTTATCTGTTATGTGTTATTATTCTGCATTTCAGTCATTTTTTTAGACTTTTTCTATTTTTCTGACAGATTACAGAGATGTCTAGCGATAGAGACAAAGATACCCGAGAGGCAGAGGTAGCCTCCAATGAGTCACCAGTGAGGGAGATTGTTGTATCAGAGGGTCCATCTCGATCCCAACAGACTTCAGGAGCGATGATCTCTGGAGAGTGGAGTTGATGAGGGGTTTATTGGAGTTACGAAGAGAGATGGCTGAGATGATACGGGAGAGATAGCAGGTACTGCCACTACCTGTAGTATCAGAGGCAGTTCCAATAGCACTGGCTCCTGTGCAGCCAGTTGGAGCTCAGAGGGAGCTAGCTGTACAGGGAGGCCGATGAGTGATTGATGAGAGTAGAGTATCGATGTTTAGCTTTCTGAAGCTAAACCTACCTGAGTTCAGGGCAGATAGAGGTACAGATACTGTAGATTTCTTGGAGGAGGTAGAGAAGGTAGTGAGAAGACTACCGTGTTCTAAGTTGAGAGCTGTGGAGTTGGTTGGGCTATTGCTTAAAGGTAAGGCATGGACATGGTTCTCGAGAAGGATGGAGCCTAGGCTTTATGGTGAGCACCTACCTACATGGGCAGAGTTTAGACAGGGACTTATAGATGAGTTTATTACAGAGGGGGTAAAGACCCGTAACTTGACCGATTTTGAATAGCTTGAGCACGGGGACAGATCTGTGGAGGAGTATACAGAGGAGTTTATTCGGTTGAGTAGATATACTACTCATATTGTACCTACAGAGGCTGATTTGATTAGTAGGTTTCGGAGGTGTCTTCATATTGCACTCCATAATGCATTACTGGCTATAGAGTTCACTTCATTGACTATAGTGATTGACAAATCTATACAGATGGAGGGAAAATATAAGACTGAGAGGGCTAAGAGGGACCATAAGAGGAAAGGGGGTCCAGGATCACAGGTTAGGAGGGGGCAGAGCAGCTGCCATCCTAGACAAGTAGAACCAATGCCACGATTTGAGCTGAGATCATCAGGTGGTAGTCAGAGGAGGAGAGTTCAGAGTAGGGGACTACCAGTGATACGGTCTACACCTGCTTATTCTCAGGGTTCTTCCAGGCCTGTTACATAGGCACCTAGCATTCCTATTTGTGGTTTTTGTGGTCAGAGGCACGAAGGGGAGTGCCGGTTACAGACAAGTGCTTGTCTAAAGTGTGGATAGTAGGGTCATTTTATTAGCAGATATCCTCTATGGGGTGAGCAGCAGCAACCATCTATCACAGTTTCTCAGCCAATGGTTCAAGCTAGTCAAAATGTGGTTAGAGAGGCTACAAGCAGAGGCAGAGATAGGGAAGGATAGGCTCCCAGTAGTAGTCAGGCTCCAGCTGGTAGGGGTCAGGGCAGAGTGTTTATTGTCAATACACAGGAGGCCCAGAGATCAAGCAACGTGGTTATAGGTACTATCTTGATTCAGAATGAGATTGCTAATGCCTTATTAGATTATGGTGCTACTCATTCTTTTGTGTCACTATATTTGGCACCTAAATTGAAATAAGGAAAGGAGATTATTAGATGTGCCATTGATGATTGCTACTCCTATGGGTGATAGTGTGGATGTTGATTATTACTACCCTGATTGCATTATTGAGATCGATGATCATATTTTGCGTGCTGATTTGATTGAGTTGCCTGTGTTAGAGTTAGACGTTATTTTGGGTATGGATTGGCTTACGAGGCACCGAGTGGTTATTGACTGTTATCAGAAAAGGGTTAGATTTCAACCTGAGGGGCAGTCAGAGTTTGAGTTTTAGGGTGACATTCGGGAGTTCCGAGTTAACCTGATTTCTACTATCCAGGCCAGGAGAATGATTGGGAAAGGTTGTTTAGCCTATTTAGCACATGTAGTGGATGTACAAAGACCTTATGTACAGTTGGATCAGATACTGGTGGTTTAGGAGTTTCCTGATGTATTTTCTGAGAAGTTGCCAGGATTACCCCTTGATAGGGAGATAGAGTTTGAGATTGAGATGCATGCAGGCACATACCCTATATTTATTCCACCATACAGAATGGCTCTAGCTGAACTGAAGGAATTGAAGATATAGTTACAGGAGCTATTAGATAGAGGGTTTATCAGACCGAACAGTTCTCTTTGGGGTGCACCAGTATTATTTGTGAGGAAGAAAGATGGCTCATTGAGGATATGTATAGACTACAGACAACTGAACAAAGTCACAGTGAAGAATAAGTATTCGTTGCCTTAGATAAATGATTTATTTGATCAGTTGCAGGGGGCTAGCCATTTTTTAAAGATTGATCTAAGGTCTGGGTATCACCAGTTGAAGATTAAGAAGGGTGATATACCCAAGACTGCTTTCAAGACCCGGTATGGGCATTATGAGTTTTTAGTGTTGCCATTCGGGTTGACCAATGCACCTGTTGCTTTCATGGATCTTATGAACAGGGTGTTCAGGTCATAGTTGGATAAGTTTGTCATTGTATTCATTGATGACATACTTATTTATTCCAGGAGTGAGGAGGAGCATATGGAGCATCTGAGGATTGTGTTACAGATACTTCGGGAACATCAGTTGTATGCTAAGCTATCTAAGTGACAGTTCTGGTTAACCGAAGTGTGCTTCCTTGGACATGTGATTTGTAAGGATGGGATTAAGATGGATCCTCAGAAGATAGAAGTGGTTGCTAATTGGCCACAACCTACCAGTGTTTCAGAGGTTTGCAGTTTTCTGGGTATGGTTGGATATTACAGGAGGTTTGTGAAGGATTTCTCTCGGATTGCTGCTCCACTGACTAGATTAATGAGGAAATAGGAGAGATATGTATGGACTGATGAGTGTGATTGCAGCTTTCAGACATTGAAGTATTGACTCACCAGTGCTCCAGTGTTGGCATTACCAGTAGAGGGGAAGAAATTTACTGTATATTGTGATGCTTCACGGATTGGTTTTGGGTTGTGTATTGATGCAGATGGGTAGGGTAATTGCTTATGCTTCTCATCAGTTAAAGAAGCATGAAGCAAATTATCCAACTCATGATCTAGAGATGGCAACTATGATATTTGCCTTAAAGATTTGGAGACATTACTTGTATGAATCAAAATGTGAGATACATACTGATCATAAGAGTCTACGGTATATATTTCAGCAGAAGGATCTGAATCTTAGGCAGTGCATATTGGTGGAGCTTCTTAAAGATTATGACATTGAGATCCTTTACCACCCGAGAAAGGCCAATATAGTGGCTGATGCTTTGAGCAGAAAATCGATAGGCAGCTTAGCTCATATTATGATTAGCAGGAGGCCATTGATCAGAGAGATGAAGGAGTTGGCAGATTTGGGAGTAGAGTTAGAGTTGGAATCCCAGGATCGGAACTAGGCTCTGATAGCCCAATTTCAGGTGAAGTCACTGTTGATTGATGATATAAAAGTGGCTCAGGACAAGGATCCTTATCTACTGAAGCTCAAAGGAGAGGTACAGAATGGGAGGATGACAGAGTTCACAGTAGAGGATGGGGTATTGAGATGTGGGAAGCCTATTTATGTACCAGACTTTGATGGGCTACGGGATCGGATTATAAGAGAGGCTCACTATTCTGCATATAGTGTACATCCAGGGATTACCAAGATGTACCATGATTTGAGGGATGTTTATTGGTGGCTAGGGATAAAGACATATGTAGCCCAGTTTGTGTCTAAATGCTTAGCCTATCAGTAAGTTAAGTTTGAGCATCAGAAGCCATCAGGGCTGCTTCAGGAGATAGAGTTACTAGAATGGAAATGGGAACAGATGACTATGGATTTTATAGTTGGACTACCGAGAACTTAGAGGGGTTATGATTCTATATGGGTGATTATTGATCTTCTGACGAAGTCTGCTCATTTTCTAGAGGTTAAGACCAGCTATACGACATCTCAGTATGCACAATTGTATGTGGAAAAGATTGTGCGACTTCATGGAGTTCCTTTGGTGATTATATCAGACAGGGGTACACAGTTCACATCTCGATCTTGGCAGAAGTTTCAAGAGGCTATGGGTACCTAGTTACGATTCAGTACGGCTTTTCATCCGTAGACTGACGGGCAGTCGGAGAGGACGATCCAGACTTTGGAGGATATGTTGAGATTGTGCATTTTGTATTTCAAAGGTAATTGGGATTATTATCTGCCATTGATAGAGTTCTCCTATAATAACAACTATCACTCTTCTATTGGTATGGCTCCATTTGAAGCACTATACGGTAGGAAGTGTAGATCTCCAGTGTGTTGGGTGGAGCCAGGAGAGAAGCAGCTAGAGGGGCCAAAGCTGATTAGAGAGACTATGGAAAAGGTGCCTATGATCAAAGAGTGGATGAGGACTGCCTTTAGTAGACAGAAGAGTTGTGCTGATCCGAAGTTGAAGGATGTACATTTTGCAGTTGGTGATTATGTCTTCCTTAAGGTCTCAACGATGAGGGGTGTAATGAGTTTTGGGAAGAGGGGTAAGTTATCACCAAGGTTTATAGGCCCATTTGAGATTCTCGAAAAGATTGGTAATGTGGCCTATAGATTGGCTCTTCCACCCAGTATCAGCCATGTACATCCGGTGTTCCATATCTCTATGCTGCGGAAGTATGTGTCTGATCCATCACACATATTGGAGGTTTAGGATATGGATCTCAGTGATGACTTGTCTTATGAGGAGCTTTCAGTGGAGATCATTGATCGACAAGTCAGACAACTATGGAATAAGGAGATTCTGATGGTCAAAGTGCTTTGGAGGAATCAGTCCTTGGAGGAGTGCACTTAGGAGAGTAAGCAGGAGATGAGGAGCAGATATCCATTCCTGTTCCAGCAATGAGGTATGTTTTATTTAAATTCGAGGATGAATTTATTTATAAGGGGGTATAATGTAATACCCTATAAATTTCTAACTCACATGCATGAATTAATTCTCAGTTTGTGATTTATTACTCTTGAAATGATGGAAAATAATTTTAGAGACACAGTTAGAAAGCGAACTTACTGCTTTTCCGGAAAGCGGCAGTGTCGGGAACACTACCGAGAAATTAGCAGTCTGGTCAGCAGAACAATTTATGAAGTTGACTTGGGAGTAAAAGATCGCCATAATTTATGTGTAATTTTGATAAAAAGAAAGAATAACTAATGGCAAAATCGTAAATAAATGAAAGTTTAAGGTGAATAGTGAAAATTGATCGGTTGGGGTTACAGAATGACTCCAGAACCATTTTTATAAATAAGTATAAATTAAAATAAGCCTATTAACTCCCCACTTTGAAATCCAATTCTTGACAAAATTAACAGAATATATTACAGAAGATTTTGGATCAAAGTGTGATGGATGAAAGTTAGAGGAGTTAGTTGTAATTTTCCAATTGATTTTTCTATAAAACCAATTTAGATTTCTTAGAAAGTTGAAGAATTTCAATGAATTTGGAAGTGAAGATTTCGGCCATTTCTTCAAATTTGAGGTAAGATGTGTTTTGTTTAATCTTTTGGTTTAAATAGATGTTATTTAGGTTGAATTGAATAGGCTTGGTGGTTAATTGCATCAATTGATGCTAATTGTTAGAAATCCCTAATTTTTTTAGCTAAATTGAAGTTGTAAGAAAGGGTTTGATGATTTGGTGTTTGATTGTGTTAATTAGTATTAGAATATGTTAATTGGATGTTAATAGATGAATAATTGGTGGTTTGTTTTATGTAGAACACAAGATTTGACAAAGGTGTGCTTTAGAGCTCATTTGGTGAATTGGCTTGGAATTGGCTTGTTCAAAGTGATTTGAAGTATTAGGTGAGTCTATAATGCATCAAATAACATACCTAATTGATTGAATTGATGATTGGAATCTTGTTGTAAAAACCCATATTTGGCCGAACCACATTCACTATTCACTACCTTTTATTTTGCTTGGTTTTACCTTGTTTTCCATAGCCAAATTGACCTAATTTGATGATGTTTATTGTTGTTTCTTTGATGCCTATACCATTGTTGATAATGTAGCTTTGTGTTGATTGAATTGGGCAAGTCAATGTTGCACCTAAACCTAACCTATTGGCTTGCCATTGTATGCCCACCATATATTTGATGAAATGCCTAGTTCTTTTGCCTTTGGCCTATTGCTTTGTATTCCATAGGCCTACCATTTGAATGCCATTGTCGCCAGCGACATTGGCATGCCAATTGGCCTGCCGATTTTCCTTGCCGAACCAACTTTTGTTCCATACCTTTATTGTTTACCGTAACCTTTATCCTTGCTTGAATATTGTATCTTGCTATGCCTTTGATTCAATACCATGTGAATTGAAAGATATTAATTATATTGACAGTGATGATACCATTATTGCATAATGGTGTCTATTAACATGTTATTCATTTATATTGACTCAAATGTGGTTTGACAGAGTTGCCGCACCGATAGGGTAGTGGGTACATACTGTCGACAATGTGCACATTGATATTGATGCCCTAGCTGAGAAGGGTTATTGGTCCTGGCCATAGGACCTGATCAGTCTTATGCCTACTTGATATGTGATTGACTGTGTGATTATACATAGTCTATGTGTTTCAGGGTCTTACATTTGTCTTACCATATGATTCCATGACTTGATATGATCATTGATATTCTTACTGATTTTTTATTCTGATTCTGTAAACCTACATGATTGTTATTGTACCATTATTCCTTATCATGTGTATATCATTGTTTCAGCCTATATTTCATTAATGATGCATATAGATTCACTAAGTATCATCTATACTCATCTTTTCATTGTTTATCCATTTCAAGAGAGGAGTAAAGTGCAGAATCCTGTCATCTATCATCCGAGGATATCTGCAGACAGTCTGATGTATATTTCTGATCCTATATTATTATTTTTGGTGTTCATTATCTAGCTGCTCCATGGGGTATGTATGGGTTAGCTAGGAGATGAACATATATATATATTTGATGATGTTATTATGAGATACTTAATGATATATGAGTTTTATGATGATTATGTGATATGTATATGACAGATACAGCCAATTGCAGAAAATTACAGAATGAATTACAGAATAACAGAATGAATGGTATCTAACTAAAATGAATGATATATATATTGTGGATTATAGATTGTGCATGTGATACTGGATTCTACGAGTGCCGGTCGCCATTAGCATCTCTCGTGTCCTAGGACAGTTGCAATCCGGAAACGGGTCGTGACATTGATCCTTGACCCATCATTGTTTTTACCTCAATAATGATGGATTGGCATTGTGTATCAAGGGCATGGTCTAAAGCAACACGAAAGTTATCCTCTTGCTTCTTGAGTAAGGTGGCTAAAAGTGTTTCCATGGCGTCCATGTCGGGTGTTGTGCTTTCCATTTGTACCTTTCAAAAGAAACATTATGAATCAAGTCATAGTGGTCCAAACAGAACTTAAACAAAGGTGGGAAGAAAGGCCTAGCCTAAGTGAGGTTTGAAAGATGGTGGGTGATTCAACGGGTTCTATAATATCTACCAATTTTGTTGTATTTTTTTTATTAAATTGTATGTTTGGAGAGTTAATCAATTTAAAATATGAATGTTTGAGAATTTCAGAATTTCTGATTTGCAGTTGTGGGATTTTATGATGATAATTATATGATCCTAAAGAAATAATCTGGTAAAGTGTAAAGCATAAAAGTTATGAGTTTATGTCTTAACTGAAATTCTGTAAAATGGTTTGGCAGAATTCTGTGTGTGTGATGAATTATGCCTCATTGAGCAGGACTGGTCTGGTTGAGTGTTTCTGCAGGAAGTCAGTGTTTGTTTGAATTTACTGGGAATAGTGTTTGTTTGAATTTACTGGAAATGACTGAGAGATATTTAGCCAAAGGTGTAAACATAAAAAATGTCCCTTTATGTGTTGTGATGTTAGCTGTAAAATTTCAGAATTTTTGGATAAGTATATCTCAGTGGAGAGTGGATTTTCTCAGGTCTGTTTGGTGGGATTTTGGGGCAGTAAGTCTGGGTGACTTTTGGAGAGTCACCATGGTCTGTGTGTTGGTCTTAGAGATTTAAATTTTTTGATATGTTGTGCCTCTGCATGTCTATTTTTAGTGGCAAGAAGAATTAGTAAGTTTGGATAATTGTAGCTCATTTGCAAGCTAGTTAAGTGTAAGTTGTCCAGGAAAGGTTTCAACTTAGCAGAGTCTTGGTATGGTGAGCCGGCAAAATGCGAAGTGGCATTTTGTGAGCTAGCAATGCGAAGTGACAAAGTGGCGAGGTGAGATTGCCGAAGTGGCAACTGGCGAAGAAGCATATGTGAGGTAGCATGTGCGAAGAGGACTTGGCAAAGAGGATTAGGAGAAGAGGACTTGGCGAAGAGGATTTGGCGAAGAGGACTTGGCGAAGAGGACTTGGCGAAGATGAAAGGCGAAGAGGATTTGGCGAAGAGGATTTGGAGAAGAGGATTTGGCGAAGAAGATAAGGCGAAGTGGCATTATGCGAAGAGGCATTATGGGAAGAGGGAATGTGCGAAGTGGCAGCTCGCGAAGAAGCGAAGAGGCGAAGAGGCATTGCCAAGGTGGCATTTGCGAGGAAGAGTTCGCGAGGAAGAATTCGCGAAGAAGAACTCGCAAGGAGAGTTTGGCGAGGTAGCATATGCGAAGTGGCATATGTGAGCTGGAATAGCGAAGTGGCATTGCTGGATCAGTTTGGCGAGCTGGCTTATGCGAGGTAGCTTTGCCGAGGCAGACTGGTGAGCTAGCAGGCATGTTTTCTGGGGCAGTGGTCTATTTAAACCCAGCAACCCCAGTAGCTTTTTCACGATTTTTTTTCCTTCCTTCTTTCTTCGTTAGTGTTCATTCTTTTCTCAGATTAGTCTCATTTTATTTTCTAAGCCATTAATACTCAAATTAATGCGTTAGACTTCTAGTTTATTCTATATTAAGGCAGAAATCATCAGATTGGAGCAAGAAATCTCAGGCATTTCAGCATTGAGAAAAATAAGGTAAATTTTCTTCCAAAGCTATTTTCTTTAGACTTATTTAAGTCTATGGGTTAGGATAATTAATATTGGGTATGTAGAATTTATTGCAAGTAATCTGAAGTCATTAATGATAATTAATGTGGAAGAAAATCAGAATATTGAGACTGTCATGAATAGTAACATGAACAGTAACTCGTAATTAAATGCAGATTTTTCTTTAAGAGATAAATAAAAGTGTTATTGGGAATTAAGAATAAAGACTCTAAGATAATTAATTATTAGGAAATCATGTTTAATATTATTGATTTGGAGAAAATCCTAATTTTGTATGTCTGGGGAAATTTATTAGGAGGAGGAAATCAAATTAATTAAAGAGTTAGAGTTGGAATTTGCTAGAGGAAATTTCAAGAAAGATTGTGCTAAGGTAAGTATGAACATTTTATTTGTTTCTTGTCCTTGAAATAATGTGACCTAGCATCCTTGATTTGTTCATCCACATGTATATATTTTTATATATAGAATATAAATGACTTGATCAATTTTCTTGGATCAAGTTCATATGCTTCTTGTTTATTAAACCCGATTTGAATGATGACACATGATGATGGTCTTGCGACCAATATGCTTCTTATGAGATTGAAACCCCATGAACCATGGATAGAACGCTCTTCCCAGTGAGAGTAAATTCATTGGTCCATTGTGCACGTTGGGAGCCCAGCTGATAGGGTTCTTATCAGTGTTCCACCTAGAGGGGGCCATGAGCTCTAGGCATATGCTCGCGCAAGCATATGTGCCACGTTAAGATAGCAAGGCTATTGATACGTATATTATGATATGAGATCAGTTCTATCAGATGAGATTTGAGAATGCCATTCTTTGTGGGCATTTTATATTCTAAATAAGAACCATAATCCGATTTGTGATATTATTTGATAGTGCTAATTATTATAAGCACTCAAGTTCCTTCAAGTAAAACTTGAGATTCTTTCATACCCATTTATATCTAAATATATGTACATGATTATGATTTGATATCCAGATTCTTGATTTATGATGTTCATATCTTATTGAGTTGAAGGCTTGCACCTCTTCTATAGTTTCAGGTGCTAGTGTAGCTCGAGAGAGAGAGCTAACTCGGAGGATAGAGCTTCTTGATTTATTCTTCCCAAGAAGCTTGGATGTAATTATTTTTTATATTATTTTGATATATATATGTATATAATCATATTTGTTGAGGTACATTCTCTTAGAGCTCCGTAGCTGGATATGAGATGTTGATTTTGTATCCATGGATGTTACTTGTACACTCTCACTTGTTCCATATTGATGTTAGATTCATCTTTTGATCGGTAAGGGACAGGTAGAGATGTTATGTTATAAATGATAAGTTTATAAAATTTTAAAGAATGTTTGGATAGAATGTATGTTATTATGATTGAGACAGGTTTAGTTTAGGGTTCTACGGGTTTATGGTGGCCTTATGCCTACCCTTGCCCTAGGACCGTCGCACTAATGGTGTCGGGATATGACAGGTTCAAAGTTTATGGGTTTTGGTTTGACCACTGACTTCATTGGTTCTTAGTCCACATATGCATGAATGCATGGTTATGCATGTGTATGAAGAAAAATTGGTTCTTGATGATAGCTTAACGTTATCATGGTTCATGGGCCCTAAGGTCCAAGGTCTAATATCCATTATATGAAGGCTAGGTAGTTTGGTTTAAAGAATACCCATCACACTAGAGCAGTGATATACTTAACGACATATGAAACAATGAGTTTCGTGTGGATCTAACAGTATGACTGCTCGTTGCACTGCAAAAAGGATTTGAAGATTCATCGCGGGGTGGATGCTTTCGTTATCTCCCAACATACTCAAAGAGAGTTGTCGGATCAATGCTACTTGCTATCCAAAGTTTGAATTTCGTAACTGGTGAAGTAGTGATGCATGAAAATCAAAGTTAAACTAAAAGCCAAGTAAAAAGTCACTTTTGAAAATATTTTCAACCAACTGGTAGTCCTCTTTAACTTTTGAAAAAAGTTTATCTGCAGTGGAGTCGCCAGCTGTGAAGCCTCGCCCAAGCACCCACATCCGATACAAATGAATGGAATCGGGAATGCTCATTTTGGGACGATTTCTCACGGAGGAGGCGACCTTAATGCCTTTTGCAAATGACTTTGATATTTTGAAGTCGCCACCTTAAGTTATTTTTGTTGGAAAAATTTAAGGTAAAAACCCATTTTGACTCCAATTTTATCCCAAAGGAAAATAAGTGCACTAGTCTTTGAAATCAAAGAGGATTTGAGGACTAGGTTTTCTATTGAATTTGGCTTCTAATTTTAACCTTGATTTAAAATATTTTTGTGAGCAGTTTTAGGGATGAGATATAAAGATGCATGAGCAAGTAAGTGAATGAACGAAAGTGATGAAATAAAGCAATAAAGCAGTTAAAAGAGCGATAATTTAAATTATTATAATTCAAAAATCCCAAAATAGGGGATATCAACTCTAGCCCTTATGGCTTCTAGGTCGATCACACATTCCCCAAAGAATAAATTCCACAGAGCAATTAATTAAAGCAATAAATAGAACATAGATGATTTTGATCCTCTTTTGGATTTAAAGCTCTTACATAGCTTACCTCCATATCCCGTCGAATAGGAATTAAAATCCACACAGTTCTCCCTTCTTACGAAGGAGGATTGATTTTATGCCCAATTTATCATGTTTTGGTTCTCTATTTTGATGCTCTATCAAAATAAAGAAGATGAGTTTAGGAGACGATACCTTCTCCCTTGCTTTTTGGGGAGACGGCGGTCTGATTGCACGCCCGGATCAGAGTTCCACCTTGGACCGGTTAAAGCCCCGAAAGACGATCGGACTGTCTTTTATCTAAGATCGGTTAAAGCTCGGGAAGATGGTCAGACTGTCTTTTATCTGAGATCTCAAAAGAAAACAAGCAGAGTGATTTTGTATTGAAAATAATTTTGAGGATCCACACGCCTCGGGTTTGGTTCTTCTTTAGCTCAAAGAGAACTAAAGAAAATGGGTTCCACATGCCCTAAAGAGTTATTCTTTAAACTCAAAGAGAGTTAAAGAAATAAGAAAAATAGGTATATGAGGGGGAAAAGAGTGAAATCTAAGAAGGAAAAATCAACTTCAAGAGATTTTGGTGCCCTTTTTTAATTGAAGGGGGGCAACTATTTATAGGCAAACCGGTGCCACTGAAGGGGGTGGCGGGACAGACGGGGCTGATGGTGACATGGGTTGAGAAGGAGGGTGGCAGCTATGGCTAGGAGCCACGCTGCCGTCGACAAGAGAGGGTGGCGCTGCCCAAGGGGGGTAGCGGCGCTCAAGGAGGCTGGCAATGCCGCTTAAGGAGGTCAGCGACGCCGCTTAAGGAGTCCAACAGTGCAGCTCAAAAGGGCTGGCAGCAGCTCTGACAAGGAGCCATGCTGCCACCCCAAAGAGAGGGTGGGGCCACCCTAAGGGGGCGGTGACGTCGCCCAAGAAGGGTGGCAGCTCCGACCCGACTTTGCTCCAATGCATTTTTGAGTCCGTCCGAACGCGGATTTGGTTTTGGTTTGTACCGTTCAGCTTGGCACGAGTCCGAGGGGTATGAAAAATGAGTGTTCACACTAATCAAACTACAACACTTACAAATTAATTAAAGAACTAAGTTTATGAACTTTACCTTAAATTTAGATGAATCTTTTCTTCTCTTTTTCCTCCAAGATGGCTTGATATCAATTCCCATCAATCTTCCTTCATCAATTTCATCTTCTATCTAATTTTCCTAACTTAAAATTTTTAGTTTCTATGGAAGGAGGTTGGAAAATGTCACGACCCACTCTTGGGCCGCGACGATCCTAGGGCACGGGTAGACTTAAAGTCATCGAAAATCCGTAGAACCCATTAAACAATCCATTCATCAATCATTCAATTAATATTAATTCATTAATCAATACTTAAATCCTATTTATTACTTATAAATTTTATAGAAATTTTGCAAGAGTTTTCTTTGTAATTTTAATACTATTCCAAACCCAAAATCGGATCTTTCATAAATTACACAGCCTGCACTAAAATTATTTTTATACTCCCAATAATTTGCCAACCTTATACCCTTAACTTCACAGTTCAACAGTCATACATAGCACTTCTAAATCTTTTTCAAAACATGAAAAATTCATTTTATTATTTACCTTTGTCACTGTCTTTATTACTTTATTATCATTGACATTTTCAATCATTATGCATTACACATCATATTTTGAATGTCACTGTAACATTAAATATTACACTATTCATACATCATTATAATACCCAATCATCCAATTATACAGAGTACCATGGAGCTCTAAGAATTTTCACTAATGACCTTTAACAAATATAATTCTACCTCGATGTACTTGACGTCCCAAGTCAGAAAAGAAATTGACTTGGAATTAGCTTTTTATAACACATCCCTGTAAAAATTATAAACCACTAATTTGGTGAGTATAAAAATACTCAGTGAGCATGCATACATCATTATATATGAGATATAAACATATGATAATAAAAGATATCAATAGTAAGCAATAAGGTATAAGTTTTAGAATCAGTAAATAGGTAAACAATTATCGTATCATGTAGATAAGACAGATAAAGGGATGGACTATATGTAAACTTATAGTCTCCGGTAGTATCAATATGGATTAGATGCGAACATACAATCTCTAGTAGTATCAGTATCAGAAAGCATAAGGCTGATCAGACCCTATGGCCAGGACCATAGCCCTTCCCAGCTAGGGCATCAGTAATACAATGTGCACATCGCCGACAGTATATTCGCACTACCCAGTCGGAGTGGTAGCTTTGTCAAATTCATATGTAAAATGGGTCAAGGGAAATAAATATCAATAACTGGTAACCATTAGGAATATTATGGTATAATGGCTTTCGATCGATACACATTAGTTTACTTGTCAATCAGTACACAAAAGGCATTCCAATATCAATAGCGATCAATGAATATGGATAAATTTCAATCTTTTGGAAGATCAAAGAATGATCAACAATAACAAGTGACATTTAATCAAGAAGGAACATACTCATTGGGTCAACAAATCAAAACATGAGTATGCATAATGATGTATACATTACTCACCTTAGCTTATAACTTGAACATTTCTGTTTTCCTTTATCCTTGATTCTTTGCCTTATCTCTTTTGGTACTCATCGTATCTCTTATTCATTCTCACCTCTACATATCCAATTAATTTCCATTTAGATACTCTTTAACATAAACTTACATTACTTATATTTATATTAAAGAAAATTCCTCAAATTTCCAAGTTACTAGGATTTTGCCTATAAATAACCTTACTGGCAGCCTGTGTTTTATTACTCATATCTCTCTCTACACTTATCCAATTATTTCAATTCTTATTCCTAATTAAACTTAATATATAGGGTTCTAAGATATCCAAAATTAACATTAAAATCATTACTACACAATTTATAGTGCTAATTTAAACTTAGATCAATAATTAGCCCTGCTACCCTGCATTCTGCCTGCAATCCTATTCTGAGAGATTATGTTCTTTTGCTAATAACTCAATCAATACTTAACCAATTACTATAATTTCTCTTCCTATTGAAAATTATAATATATCCAAATTTCAGAATTTTTGGATTACTGAATAATTATTAGTGAATTTCCAAAGTTAAATTACTTCCCTGAAATCTCTATCCAGACATACCATGTTTCTATGCCTATAATTAATTGCATACAAAACTATTTTATATTAATTTATATAACACATAAATGAACATCTTTTATTTCTAACACTTTCTCTAATTCAAACTTTAAGATCCTCAAATTAATAGAGTTTTGTAACCTATGTTCTGTTAAATAGTTATTTCGGACAATCTATACTTATGACCTAATATCTCATAAACCACAATTACAATTGCAAAACAATTTTATAGGATTATATATAAGATATAAATGAACACTTTTTATGTTGAACACTCCTTCTAATTCTATCTTTATCATTATTTACAATAAAAACACAGTAGCATTGTTTAGAAAACCTAATTTCAGGCTAGTCACAGTTTTTACTCAATAACTCTTTCCTCACTTTGAATTTCTTTTACAGACATCTAATTAAAATATTTATATAAAAATTTCATGTTTTAAGAATCCTCAAATTCAGTCATTAAAATTTTGGAATATCAACTATAAATTACTGCCTTAAAACAGAATTCAGAAACTATATTAACCCTAGCTCATTCTTTGCATTTTTAACTTATTTACCTCAATTATTTGCCAAATAAAATCTTAGAACTCTTAAATACAATTAAAAATGATAAGTTTAGAATCATTATTTCAAATCAAAATAATTGAATCCCACCTCCTTTTGCTCTACCAAAAGCTTGAACACTATTTCTCTATCCCATTTTCTTCATAAAGCTTCTTCCTTCTTCATTTCTCTAGCTATTTTTGGTTGAATCCTATGGAAAAATTAGAAGACTATTTCTTTGGTAGTTTTCTCCCCTCCATTGGTTCAGCTACTTCCTTGCTAATAGCCATTTTTTTCTTTTCTTTTTTTGTCACACCCTAACTCCAGTGGTGCGACGGTCCTAGGGCAAGGGTAGGCTTAAGACCACCATAAACCCGTAGAACTCACAAATCATGAATCTCATCATCATTACAACATCATATATTATCATACAATGATCATGTCCATACATATAATTAAACATCAA
>CANXYC011227406.1:0-14683 GCA_948193065.1 Aleurites moluccanus | reverse complement strand
GTGTAAAACCATCTAAAACATGCATATTCATTCAATTTAAGCAAAATCATGCATCATACATAACATACAAATAAATGAAAAACCCCTTAGGTTTACCCCTTTAAGCTTATGTTCTAAGCCTTTAAGCTAGGGTGTTACATAACATCTTTTAAATCATGGTACATCTTGGAAACTCTAGTATGTACTCTATAAGAAAATAATAGATCTATCTTAAAATCCAATCTCGGAGTCCTTTAACACTGGGCACACATAACTATTTATCACATTTAAATTTATCATCCTCATCTGTGAACTCTACGGCTTTACCCTTTTGAACATCTTTCCTTTAACCTCACAAGATATGGATCTTGATCTTGTGTCACTTTAATATCATCAATTTACAATGGCTTAGCCCGACATTGGGCTATCAGAGCCTGGTTTTCGATCCTCGGATTCAAATCCATCTCCATACCCATATCAATTAACTCATTCATTGCACGAATTAGTGGTCTTCTAACAATAGAGATGTGAGCTAGACTACCCATAGTCTTTTGACTAAGAGCATCTGCCACTGCATTAGCTTTACTCGAACGGTAAAAGATTTCACAGTCACTATCCTTTAACAATTAACTCATCTTCGTTGCCGAAGATTCAGATTCTTCTATTGCATAATATACTATACACATGTTGTAGACTTTTATGATTCATATAAAATTTCACACTTAACATCATACACAATATCTTTAAATATTTAATGCAAAAACTATTACTGCCATTTTCAAATCAGGTATCGGTTAGTTTATCCCATAGTTCTTTAACTATCAAGAAGCACATGCAATCACTCTTCTATTTTGCACTATAACACATCTCGATTCAATTCTGGAATCATTACAGTACACTATGAAATTATCATCCATTGATGATAATGTTAACTCTATACCACTCATGAGGCAAAGCTTCAATGTCTAGAAACTATACTCTCAAATTCATATGTCTATTAATACTTCTCTTGTTTACTGGTCAATTTAATCAATTAGAGTTGGAATCTTAGAAAAATCTTTTACAATCTCTTGTAGTAATTTTCCATTCTAAGGAAACTATAATCTCAGAACATTAATAGGTTGAGGCCAATTAATTACTGCTTTTACCTTTTAAGAATTGTCCTTAATACTATCTTTACGTACCACATGACTAATGAAATATATTTCAATTAGCTAAAATTGACATTTAGACAGTTTGGCATACAATTTATGCTTTCATAGTGTCTATAACACAATCCTCTAGTGCTCTACACGTTCCTCTTCACTCATATAATAGATAAGGATATCATCTATAAAGTTATTCAATACATAACTGAAACACTCTATTCATTAAATCCATAAATATAGCTGGAACATTAATTAACACGAGTGGCAATACCAGAAAATTATAGTGTCCATACCGGGTTCAAAAATAGTCTTTGAGTACATTTTCTTTCTTAACTCATAACTATCCAATCAATCCTTGAGAAGTGTTTTGTAACTTCTCAGAAAATACATCAAAGGACTCTCGGACCATAAGTATCCGATCAATCCTTATTGAAGTCTTTTACACATTCACTACATATACCAGATACGCTATACAATTCCTTCTTTATCATCTTTCTAGCCTGAATCACAGAAATGAAATTGATTCTAGGTTCATACTTATCATTATGAAACTCAAATTCTAGTTGCCTTTTGGGCTGGAATTTAACTCTCTTTTCATGATAATCAATAACTGCTCGATGAGCAGCTCACCATTAAATACCAAGTATTACATTAGTTGCAACACAGGTAACTCTATCAAATTAGTACGTAAAATATTATCATTAATTTCAATAACACATCTCGAATAATAGTAATTCACTTATACATTCTTCCCTATAAGTGTAGTTGTCTTTAAGGGCACATTCAATAATTTATCTCTCTCTATTTAACTGTGATACAACAAAACAATGTGTGGCACCAAAGTCAACTAATGCATTTGTTATATCATTCTGTATTAAAATCATACATGTATCTGTATCATCACTTTTCTATGTCTATTATGTGTTAACAGCAAAAACTCTTCCTTTGGCCTCTACATGTTGGGGGGTTGACTACTGCTAGGACCTTGTCCTTTACCTCTGCCCCTACTAAGAGTCTCTTAAATCACATTCTGACTCATTTGCACTGTAGGCTGTGATACTATAGCAGATGGCTACTGACTGCCCCATAAAGGACATCTGGGTAATAGGTCGAGAAAAATCTCTATGAATAAACATATACTGACTGCATTAGAGGCCCTCTATTCTGAGTCCTCTTTCTCTGACTGCTCAATAAAGGTCTTTGATCAAATATAGGCACAGGCTTTATTTGTTTCAGTTGAGAGCTGGCCTTAACTTTTCAAGTCCGAGAACCAGGTTCACCTTTTCTTTTATGATCTCTTTTAGCTCTTTCATATTTATACTTTTCTTCCATTTGATTAGCCTTATCAATGATAGTAGTCAGAGATGTAAACTCTATAGCAATCAAGGCATTGTAAAGTGAGGCATAAAATCCTCTCCTGAATTTGACAATCAAGTTGACTCACTAGGAGCAATACGCATAGCATATCTGCTCAATCTAATAAATTCCTCAGCATATTCCTCAACAGAGTTGTTACCCTACTCCAGTTGTTCAACCTGAATCAAGTTTCTTGCTCAATCAGCTCATCGCCTCTATCACATCTGAACTCTAGTAAATTTAGCTTCAAAAAGCTAAACATAGATACTCTGCCCTCATCAATGACTCAGTGAGCTCCTTGCACAACAGGCTCTCCCAGAAACACTGCTGGCTATACTGGAGCATCAGGAACAGCAGCTGATGCAACCAGGGGTGGCACTGCTGGAGGTGGCAGCATATTATGTTATTCCCGCCTTAATTCAGCTAATTCATGTCACAATTCCATTATTCCTTGCATCATTTCCATTTTCCAGAGGGTCATCAGTCTTCTTCGTATCCTCTGTAGGCCGTCGGGATCTTGACGGTCCCTCAGAAATAGAAACTTCCCTGACTAGTGACTCATTAGAGGCTATGTCTGCCTCTCTGGTATTCCTATCTCTGTCGTCGGACTTTTCTATCACTATAGACAATAGAAAACAAGAATAATCCCATTACGTTATGTTAACGAAAAATGCTTACACATTTGGCAAACACATCAATAGACATAATAGGAATTCCTATGCTTCATGGTATACTTAACTCTACCCATACTGTACTTAGTTACTATTTCCTCTGTAACCTTGTTACTATTCATCCGTAACCTATAGCTCAAATATTTGAAACCTAGAGCTCTGATACCACCTCTATCACGACCCGCTTTCATGGACCTCGACGGTCCTAGGGCACCGGAGATGCGAATGGCGACCGGCACCCATAGAACCCATTAATCACATCAATCCTATAACAATATTGCAGCGGAAACACAACTATATCCAACAATTGCAGTGGAAACCCATCATCACTCAATAACAACATATATAACCATTCACTCATATAAACACTATTCATTCTATCACTCTGTCATTCATTCTGTAACTTTCATAATCTTATACATTTATACTTCAAAATGTCTCATACACTTATATAAACAATTTGTCTATACCATTATACCATACCTATGGAGCATCTAATATACATATATAGAGATACAATGTTTAAATTAATTACACTATCTTTATCAGACTGCAGAAATCCTTGGAGAAATAAGAACCAGGAATTTGCCTCCTACTCTGCACCCGCAGAGGGTAAACAGTGAGAGGGTGAGCATATATGATACTCAATGAATCTATATGCATCGCCAATAAAAGTGAGTTTAACAGAAGAACCAATGATATCAAAAGCTCAGTATAACCAATTTACAGTAAATGACAGAATAGATCAGTAAGGATATCAAAGGTTTGGTACCATAGAGAAAAACAGATAAAGGGTTGGATTGTATAAAATTATACAATCTCTTGTAATCCGTATGGACTATATGCGAACTACATGCGCACATACAGTCTCCTGTAGCAATATCTATAACATAAGACGGATCAGATCTTATGGCTAGGTCAATAACCCTTTTCCTCGTTAGGGTATCAGTAATACAATGTGCACAAGGCCGATAGTACTTTCCCACTATCCTGTCGGTGGTAGCTCTGTTATATCATAATAAGGTCAACATAAGAAAGAAACTTATCAATGGACACCATTTTGCCACAATGGTATCCATCATTTTAACAAACTCGATATCGATTAATCAATTGCAATTAAGTAGCAATGGCTCATTAGAATCAATTAATGAGCATAAAATCAATAAGACACAATAATAATCAAAGAAATGATAATCAAAGTTCTAACGAACAAAAATGGAAACAAACATATTTTGGTCATTTGCGGCCAAAAAGTTGACGCAATTGGCAAGCCATTGTCGCTGGCGACAGTGGCATTCAAATGGTTGGCCTACAGATTTTTTTCGGCATGCTTTCGGCGTAATATTGACATTGCCCCAATTATCAATAAACATACACATGGAAGCAATTCCATAGGCAACAAAAGCAATGCAATAATCTTCAACAAACACATCAATTTGGCATGGAAAAACAAGTCCAGAACCAAGGCAATTCAAAGGCAAATTTTCCTAATTAGGGTTCAGCCAAATGGCCTTTTTTATGAATGGATTTCAAATGATATGTTATCAATTTAGGCAATTAATTTGATGTATAGTAGACTCACCTAAACCTCCAAATCACCAAAAGCAATGAAATTGCTAGCCAATTCCTCAATCCTCGGTTTAGGCCAATTTCGATGATTTTCTCCGAACAAGTTTTCTACAATGAAATGAATGTCAATTAAATACCAATTAATACCCAATTGACTTTTTCTAAAGCCAATTTACACATCCTATTGCATATACTCAAAATCAAATCACACAACTTCAAATTTAGGTTGGAAAATTGGGAAAAATTGTTTAATGCATCAATTGATACAATTAAACCATTTACCCAATCCTTTTAGCATCAATTAAAGCTAATTAAACCATAAAATCAAAGAAAACACCAACTTACCCCAAAACCCTCATTTTGGTTGTAACTTCACTTTGATTGTTCTTTAATTTTTCTTTAATTTTTATGGTTAATTTTGGTAGAACAAGGTTTGTATGGATTTAGTTTAGTGTTTGCATCAATTTCTCTTCACAAACCAAGCTAAGAAATTCAAAAAGAAGAAAGGAAAAGCTCACGGCAATGAAGAACACAAAATGCAGAAAATTTGACCAAATTTGTGCTTATATAAGAAGACAAAAATTGGCAAATTACACTTTTGGTCCTCTAATTTTTCAAAATTTGCTTTTGGTCCTTTTTCGCTCGGTAATTCATTTCGATAATTCCGTCGGGAATTCGAATTCAAAGTGAATGTTTAAACATCAGATTTTAATTAATAAAAATTAATAAAAATAGTTTCTAAATCATTCTGAAACTCGGACTGTCGAATTTCCACTATTCATCAAAAATACCCTTTATTTACGATTTTGCCATCGCTTACTTTATCAGTGTTCCTAAACATTTTCTCATATTTCTTTTTATTATATTCACACATGAATATACCTTATCATTTACTTTGAATCCAAATTCAGAAATTCATCTGTCAATTGTATTGCTATTTTTCGGCAGCGATATCGGTATCGACGATTTCTGAAAAATATTCTCTTTTTCGCTCTAACTAATTTTCTAATATTATTATTGGTCATTTCAATGATTTTAATCTATATACTAAGAACTTTATTCATTAAAACCTGCTATGCATTTATAGGGTATTACACAATGCCTCATCAACCTCAATATCTTGGGGTTGAAGAACATGGGATGGATTTGGAACATACTTCCTTAGCATAGAAATGTGAAACATCGGATGTACGTGACCCATATTAGGTGGAAGTGCTAGTCTATATGATACATTACCAACCCGATCCAAAATCTCAAAGGGTCCAATATACCTTGGTGACAACTTGCCTTTCTTTCCGAACCTTATCACTCCTTTCATGGGAGAGATCTTCAGAAATACATAGTCACCCACGGCAAACTATACATCTATTCTTTTTGGATCTGCATAACTCTTCTGCTTGCTAAAAATAATCTTTATCCTTTCCTGTATAATAAGAGCCTTCTCAATTGTTTCTCTGATCAAATCTGGCCCTTCTAATTGCTTTTCACCTGGTTCCACTTAACATATAGGTGATCTGCATTTCCTGCCATACAAAGCCTCATATAGTGCCATCCCAATGGTATAATGATAGCTATAATTGTAGGCAAATTCTATCAGTGGTAGGAAGCGATCCCAACAGCCCTTTAAATCCAAAACACAGAATCTTAACATGTCCTCTAGTGTCTGAATAGTCCTTTCTGACTGTCCATCTGTCTGAGGATGAAATGTTGTACTGAAATGCAATGTAGTACCCAATGCCTCCTGAAACTTTTGCCAAAACCTAGAGGTGAACTGAGTACCTCTATCAAATATAATCACTGATGGAACACCATGTAACCGTACAATCTTGTCCACATAAAGTTGTACATACTGTGCAGCTGTATAAGTTGTCTTTACCTCTAAGAAGTGAGATTGTTTGGTCAATCTATCCATAATCACCCATACTGAATCATACCTCTTCTGTGATCTTGGTAATCCCACCACAAAATCCCTCGTTACTTGTTCCCATTTCCACTCTGGTAGCTAGATCTCTTGAAGCAAACCTGAGGGTTTTTTATGCTCAAATTTCACCTATTGACAAGCTCAGCACTTGGAGACAAACCTTGCTACATCACCCTTCATGTTTGGCCACCAATAATATTCCTTCAAGTCATGATACATCTTTGTTACCCCTGGATGAACTATGTAAGGAGAGTAATGAATCTCTTTCATAATTTGTACTTTGTACCCCTTAACATCTGAAACACATAATCGCCTTTTACATTTTAACACATCTCCCTCAATAGAAAAATCAGGAGCTTTACCGTCTCGAACCAAGTCTTTGATCTTAACATACTGCAGATCTTCATTATGGGAATTCTTTATCTCATCCATAAGCAATGATTTCACCTGGAACTGTGCTATCAATACTATCTCTTGCCCCTGTAATTCCAAATCCAAAGTTAAACCCTTAGATATTAACTCCTGTAATTCTCGTACCAATGGTCTTTTTGAAGCAGTCACATGTGATAAACTTCCCATTGACTTCCTACTGAGAGCATATGCCACCACATTTGCTTTTTTCCAGGATGATACAAAATCTGGTAGTCATAATCATTTAGCAATTTGACCCATCTCTTTTGACTCAAATTCAATTCTTTTTGCTACAAGATGTATTTTAGACTCTTATGATCAGTATAAATTTCACATCTTACCCCATACGATTAATGTCTCTATATCTTTATAGCAAACACTACCGCTGCCATTTCCAAATCATGTATGGGGTAATTCACCTCATGTTTCCTCAACTAATGGGAAGCATAAGCAATTACTTTCCTATCCTGCATCAAAACACTACCCAAACTGATCCTCGAAGCATTACAATATACATTAAAACTGCCTGCCTTGGAAGGAAGAGTTAACACTGGTGCAGTGGTTAAACAGTTCTTAAGAGTCTAAAAACTCTTTTCACACTCCTCACTCCACTGAAACTTCACCTGTTTCCAAGTCAAGTTTATCATTGGTGCAGCTATCCTGGAAAAGTCTTTAACAAACCTACTGTAATACCCTACCATACCAAGGAAACTTCGTATCTCAGTGATTATAGTGGGACGTGGCCAATTAGCAATTGCTTCCACTTTTTGTGGATCTACCTTTATACCATCTTTACTAACAACATGTCCCAGAAATATTACCTCTGTCAACTAGAACTCACATTTTGAGAACTTCGCATACAACTGATAATCTTGCAATATCTGCAATATGACTCTGAGATGCTCCTCATGTTCCTCTCTACTTCTAGAGTACACTAAGATATCATCAATGAAGACAATTATAAATTTATCCAAAAATGTCCTGAACACCCTATTCATCAGGTCCATGAATGTTGCTGGAGCATTTGTCAACCCAAATGGTAGCACTAAAAACTCATAGTGCCCATATTGTGTTATGAAGGCTGTCTTTGAAATGTGCTCACCTTTAATCCACAATTTATGATACCATGACCTCAAATCTATGTTGGAGAAGAAACAAGCCTCTTGTAATTGATCAAACAAGTCATCAATCCTGGGCAAAGGATACTTATTTTTCACTGTCACCTTATTCAATTGTCGGTAATCAATACACATCCGCAGTGATCCATCCTTCTTCTTCACAAACAACACTGGTGCTCCCCAAGGTGAACTACTGGGTCGAATAAAGCTTTTATCGCACAATTCCTGTAATTGCTTTTTCAACTCCTTCAATTCTGGTGGTGCCATCCGATACAGTGGAATGGATATAGGATCAATACCAGGATATACCTTAATCTCAAACTCAATCTCCCTCTCTAGTGGCAATCCTGGAAGATCATCTGGAAATACATCTGAAAATTCTTTCACCACTAGAATCTGCTCTACTTCTTTAGCTACCCCTATGTGTCCACCATCGATGCTAAATAAGCAATACATCCCTTTTTCATCAACCTCTTTGCTTGTACTACAGATACTAACCCCGATATATGTCTACTAGCCTCCCCTTGAAAAATGAACTTTTCCTGCCCATCGGGTCAAAACTTTATCCTTTTCATTGCACAATCAATAGAAGCCTTATGAACAGTCAACCAATCTATACCAATGATAACATCAAACTCCAATATAGGTAACACAATCAATTTCGCAGGCAAAAATCTGTCACAAATTCTCATATGACAAATATCATACTTATACCCTACAATGATCTTATCTCTTATCGGTGTGGCTATTTCTAAGGGAACATGCAAAGATTTCCTATCCAATCCCAATTTCATGACAGAAATAGGAGATACAAAAGAATGGGTTTCACCCGAATCAAACAACACATAAGTCACTATTTGAAATTTTTCAAGCTTTGATTTATCACTTTTTCTTGATTTTTCTTTGATTCTAAGGTTAGAATTGTGTTTAGGATGATGGAATTAACTTGTTTGAATCAAGAAATGAATGAAAATAACTTGGCACCAATGGAATCAAAAGTGGTCGAAACTTTGCTAAGGAAGAAAGAGAAAAGTTGTATGAAAATGACTAAAGGTAAAGAAGAGGTGTGAAATATCAAGTTAAATATCAAGTTCGTAATCCTATACATTGATTCTATAGTAAAAATTATGCAACCTAACTTACTAACCATTCAATTCTTGATCTTTAAATCCAATGGTTTGATTTTGGTTAACTTAAAATGGTCACCATACACTTGCATACACTAAATAAGTCCATATACCTTAGGAAAAGACTATACTACCCCTACTTCAAATTTGAACCCTTTTTAGTTAACCTTTCCCGTAATTATTTTCTACCGGCTTAAATCTTCCAACATTAATTCATATGATTATTACACCTCTATTTTCATGTCCTAATATTCTCTTTTACCTCCAAATATAATATTAATTTCCACTAAAAACTCAAAGGGTGTGAAATGACCATTTTGCCCCTAGTTCACCAAAAACCTAATTTTACCCGATTGCTTCCTAACAGACTTTAAACCTACTCTACTCATACAAACACATTCATAAAACATGCATACATGTCAAATTTAAGTATAAACATATAGTAAATCACAACAATCAAGTCAAGTCAAAATTCCCAAGGAAGCCTTTGTGGTTCAAGTTCTAGGTTTTGACTAAGTTGTTACATTTCTATAGTAAATGATTAGTTTATTGCATACTGCTCAGGCTATCCAACAAGTGTATAAGTGAGCCTAATTTGGAAACTTGGAATTTTAAGGAGTTTTTTTATCGAATTGACAGTTTAGGTGAGCCATTTATATATTGTTATGCATGAATAAACCTTGATATTGAATAAACAAATTGATTTGAACCTTGAACCTAAAATGGTTGAACCTTGTATATTGGTTTTCCCCTTTGAAATTATTTTTGAATTCAAGCCCTAAATTGAGTTATTCCATTGTTATTTGATTTGATATGAAATGTCCCCTAAAATGATCATTGTACATACTTGAAATGTGAATTCCAAGATTTATTAAACTTACCCTTAACCCTACAAAATTGATGTTTAATTGTTGCACACCAAGTGTTGGATGAAATTCCCTTTGTATATTTCATGAGCTTACTAATTGAATGTGTAACACCTCAGTTAAAACCTAGAACCTGAACCACAATGGTAACCTATGGGGAATTTTTATTTGACTTGAAAGTTGTGAATTTTTATGTGTTTCTGATTGAATTTGATTGGTATGCATGTCATATGATGTGTTTGAATGAATAGAGGGGGTTTAAAAGCTGTTAGGAAGAAATCGGATAATTGAGTTTTTAGTGAACTGGGGGCAAAATGGTCATTTCACACTCCTTAAGTTATTTATGGAAATTAACATTATATTTGATGGTACAAGAGAATATTATGACATGAAAATAGAGGTATTATGATCAAATGAATTATTGTTGAAAGATTAAAGCCGGTAGAAAATAATTTCGGGCAAAGCTGCTCGGATAGGGATTCCATTTGAACTAGGGGTAGTTTAGTCTTTTCCTTTGAATTATGGACTAATTTGGTGTATGCAAGCCTATGGTATCATTTTAGGCTAACCTAAATCAAACCATTGGATGAAAAGATCAAGAATTGAATGTTTAGTAAGCTAGGTTTCACAATTTTTACCATAAGCTCAATGTATAGGATTATGCCATTTGATTTTTAGTTGGATTTTTCCCACCCCTTCATCATTCTTAGCCATTTTCACCAACCAAACTTTTCTCTTTCTTCCTCATAAGTTTCGGCCACCATTGATGAACACCAAAGTAAGTTTTTTTCTTCCATTTTTTGATCCAAACTTGTTAATTCCATCATTCTAAACACAAATCTATCCATAGATTCAAAGCAAAATTAAGAAAAAGTTGATAAATCAAAGCTTTGAAGTTTTGGAAGAACTATTGGAAAAGTAAGTGATTTTGCCATTCTTTTGGTTTAATTATGTTCTTAAAATGTTCTTCGATATTAATTGGCAACAAAAATATGTTTAGGTTGGAAAACAAACCCTAATAGGAAAAGGTATGAATCAAAAGTGTGATTTTGATGGAATTTATATTAAAATGAGTTGTATTTGATGTGTTTGATATGAATTGGTGGTCATTTAATGGAAATAAATCCATTTGGTGGAAGAACCATTTTGGCCAAACCATGTGATGTTGAAAAATGGAGTTTTACTTTGATGTTTAATAGGTTGAAATGAATGAATGTTATGTATTTGATGTATATTTAAGTTATTTGAATGATTGGTGTTGAAAAATGAATGAATGGAATGAATTTCAACTAGGTTAAACCATGTTTAGTTTATAGGTTTAATGTGTTAGGTTGAAGTAATTAGGAAGCAAAGGTTTGAATATGGTTTAATGGAGTATGTAATGCAAATGTATGAATATAGATAGGGAAATGGTGTTTGATATAAGTACTTGGAAAGTAAACTTGAAATTTGATATATGTTTGATATGGAATGTTGAGTTAAGTGTATATGAGTTATTAATATGGCATAACAGTGATGAATATATGAAATGTATGTCAAATGTGGTGATAGAATGTGTTTAATGCATAAAAGATTAGAAAAAGGGTGAATTGTGCAATTGTGAGGCCTGGACCGAGCGCCGCCACGTCCGGGCCCGCCCTCTCTTCGAAGGAAGAGGAGCATTGGGGCATCGGAAGGCTCATATAGGGTCAATTTCTCACGGAGGAGACGAACTTAGCGCCTTTTATCAAAAATGATTTTGATTGTTTTGAAGTCGCCACCTTAAGTTATTTTTGTTGGGAAAATTTAAGGTAAAAACCCGTTTTGACTCCAATCTTATCCCAAAGGAAAAATGCACTAGTCCTTGAAACCAAAGATGATTCGGGGACTAGGTTTTCGGTTGAACTTGGCTTTCAATTTTGACCTTGATTCAAAATGATTTTCATGAACAATTAAAGGAATGACATATAGGATGCATGAACAAATAATTAAATGGATGAACAATATAAGTAAAGCAATTAAAAGAAAGCAATAAAAGTGAATTGTTACATCTCAAATACCTTAAAAAAACTAGGGATATCAACTCCAGCCCTTATGGGTTCTAGGTTGATCACACATTCCCCAACTAATATACATCAAATAAAGTTAAGCAAATAATTTAAAAGGAAACAGGTGGTTTTGTCGTTTTTTGGATTTGAAGCTTTCATATAGCTTGCCTGCGTATCCCGTCGAATGGGAATCAAAACCCACGCAGTTCTTCCTTCTCGCGAAGGAGGGTTGATTTTACGCCCAAGTTATCATGTTTTGATTCTTTATTTTAATGCTGTACTAAAATAAAGTAGATGAGTTAGAAAACGTACCTTGGCCCTAGCTTCGAAGGATGCTGGCGGGTGGAGTGCTCTTCCGGAGCGGAGTTCCACCTTGGATCGGATGGAGCCTCGAGGCGATGAGTCGGGACCTTGCTTCGAGGAAAAATTCAACTGAGAGGCTCAATACGCCCCTATTACCAACTCTTTCAAATCGAAATAGAGCTAAAGAAGAAGAAAATATCACTTGGAGAGGAAAAAAGACGAAATCTAGTGATGAAAACGATTTCTTGGTCTTTTTTCCTTGCCTTTTGCTTGTTTCGGGCTCCTTTTTCTTCGTTGTTGTTCCCTGGAAGGTGGGGGGAGGCCCTCTACTTACAATAGGAGCTCCAGGGGTCAATTCCCGGAAATTTTTGATGTGGGAATCGCAAAAAGTCAAAGGAAGCTCGTCGCTAACGCCGGAGAGGGGGGGCGGCACCGCCATAAGCATAGGGCAACACAGGCCCTGAGGGAGGGTGGCGCCGTCCCATAGCTTTACTAGGGCTGGTGGTTACTGCCCGCCACCCCCCTCTGGCGGTACTGCCAAAGCTGGAGGGCTGCAACAGTGGCCCGTCGGCGCTCCGAGACCGTTCCGGGTCCGTCTGGGTGCGGGTTCGGTTTCGGGGAATGTTGTTCGGGTCGATGAGAGTCTGAGGAGTGTAAAAATGAGTGTTCACAGCTACCCCCATCATGGCTGTCGATTCTGAATGACAGGCACGATGTAGGTGAACTGGGCCATTCCTGTCTATTTTGGAACAAAATGAGGCATTCCAACTGCGCCTTGCAGGGCCCGGAGGCATACAAATATGATCTGTCAAGCTCTGGTCAACTTTTCATTTTTTTGGCATTTTCTCGTTTCTGTCATTTTTTGATTTTACATATGCTCCTGAGGTCTGATCTGGGTGAATGATAGCTCTATGGGTAAGGAAAAATCCTACAGATCCAACAAAATTGACGGCGTTTGATTCTGACTTGAATTGCTCCAAAAGCACCAGTTTCCTTGTTTTTGGCCAAGCTGGGGACATAACGGTCATTTCTGAGATTCTCAAAATCTATAAATAGGGGGTGAGGTGCCTCATTCTTTTCACTCCTTCACTTTTTTCATCTTTTCTCTTTAAAGCTTCTCCTTTCTTCCTCTAAATGGCTTCAGCTTCTGGAAGTAGCAATCGGGGACACCACAGCTACGAGGCCCCGCGGGAGAATCCCGACCTGGAGAATTTGCTGCAAGAACCCGAGCAACATATTTCTTGGGATGGCAAGATCGAGGTACCCCTTTTTTTTCAGCACTTCATTTATTATTCTTTCTTTTTAGAATACCATGCTTAGGAACAAGGGGGCTAGGTCAAATTTAGCCTACCTTGCCAGTGCCTTATCTGAGGAGACTCTGGTGAGACCCTTGCTAGAGCCAACTAGTTTTGTGACCTTTCTGAAGGTCAAAACCAATCCAGAGCCATGTGGCCATGATCAAAGCTCTGGCTGAGCGATGGTGGGATACTACCAATACCTTTCACTTTCCTTGTGGGGAGCTGATGGTCACCCCGCTGGACTTATCGATGCTCACTGGCTTAAGCTTCGGAAACCGTCACTTAGATCTCTGTTCTGATTGGAGAGCCATTTTTACCCTTGACGACATGGTTCATCTTATAGGCCAAGATCCTCTTCGGAACCACATATCAGTTCCTCGCACTTGGCTTCAAGCCCGGCTGAGACAGATGGAGCCATTCACCGAAATGATATATGATGCCAAGGTGGTTGCTAGACTGATGATGCTGATATTGGCTAGACGCACCTTTGGTCACACTCGTCGTGATACCGTCAACTTGAACATCCTGCTGAGCTTGACAGATATGACTCTCTTGGGTGAGTATGATTGGGCGGGTGCTGTTTTGAGCACTATGTATCGAGAGATGGGCGACCTTTCCCGAGGAGCCTTTTATTCTTATGGAGGGACTCACTTCATATGGGAGGTAAGTTTCCCACGTCTTCTGCTTTGAGTTTGATTTTGAGAGGTACCCCTTGCACCTGTTCTTACTCTTTGCTTTTTTGAGTTTCTGTTTATCATGCTTGAGCCAGGTGTGGGCCTATGAATATTTTCCAATGCTTGCCCCCACTTTGAGCAGCCCCAGGCTGGACGTCTTTCCTGCTGGTGTCCGGTGGGACAGGGGACATTTTTTCAGCCTCGGTGTACATGAA
>CANXYC011227006.1:0-14030 GCA_948193065.1 Aleurites moluccanus | reverse complement strand
GTTTACAAATGCATGTTGAGAGGTGCTGCTGACTATCTTGTTAAGCCTATAAGGAGAAATGAACTGAGAAATTTGTGGCAGCATGTATGGAGAAGACAATCTGTATGCCTATTCTGCACACTTATATTTTATCTTGTTTTCGCGTTACGTGGAAGTTATGTGATCTAACATTCTTATTTTTTATTCGTTCCAATGGTTCTATCAGTCTCTTGCTGGAGGAAATGGCACCCAAGATGAAAGTGTTGGACAGGATAAGGTTGAGGCTACTTCTGAAAATCATGCCGCCAGTAATCATTCAAGTGGTGACATGGCTTGTATTCAAAATAATAAAGAATGCATTGAGAAAGGGAGTGATGCTCAGGTTAGTGTTCTGCTGGTGTACAAGGAAGTAAATGCTTTATTTGGTGCTTGAAGTATTGAAATCTATAAAATAAAATGCCTGAATTTGGCCCCCAAACTTGTAGGCTTTTTTCTCTGTGATCCTCAAACTTTAAAAATGTGCAATCAAGTCCTTTGGCTTGTAGCCAGTCATTAGCAATGTGGCAAAATCTGAATTTTCTTGTTTGCTTAACTTAATAATGTTAGTGATGGAGGGAGCGAATAGAGTTGAGTCAAGTTAGTTGAGTAGAGAATGAAGGACTTAATTGAACAAAAATGGTTACTATTCAATGGCACAAATGACTAACGGAGTTAATTGAATAAATGTGAAAGTTGAAAGATTTGATTGTACAAGCTTAGGAACTACCTTGAAAAAAGTTGCTAGTTTGAGGCTAAACATTCCCCTATAATTCATGTGCTTTACTCTCTTCTGTGTTTGTTTAATACAAGCGTAGCTTGTATATTGTCAGTACCATGTTGTGATGGTGACTGCAATCAATATATATTCACCAATTAAAGTCTTCTTCTATGATGATCATTATGTGGGGCTGGGCATTAGATGAAAATGAGCTCTTCTCTAATGTTGTCTTTCAACTTTGATATTGTAAAAATAAAAATAAAAAATTGTTGGGGAAAATAAAATCCAAACCATATCCAACCCTTTGACTTAAGTGGCTACGAAGTTACAGGAGATATATAAGATTAAAATTAGAGCGAAGTTTGTTCTTAGGTGACTAGGTTATAGGTGTACTTGATATAATTGGACTGCATTTGTGTGACCTGAACTGGTTTCTTGGTTTGATAATAAAAGACTTTGCCGCCTTCAATTTGACTTAAAACATCCAGAGGAACTACCTGAAATTAACGGTGAAAATGCACACAGATATAAATTTTAATATGCTCTAAAATTTAATATTCGTTGAATGTTGTTCAATGTCTATCTAGAAATTAGCATGCTAACTGCCCTGAAACAGAATATGGTGATGAGATAGTTGAATGGTTCTACAAGCCCTAGTCAATGTATTATCTTGAACTAAAATATTGTATATCTACGTTTTACAAGTCCACTTTTGGTTAAGAGTTAAAGAGGAATTTCATTTCAGTTTAGGTTGGCTACATAAAATATGTAATGACTGCAAGTTTGCTGTCTCTTGCAGAGCTCTTGTACAAAGCCGGATGCAGAAGCTGAGAATGCTTGCACTGAGAATATACAGGACTTTTTTCAGCCATTGTGGGGAAAATTTTTTCCAAGTGGAATAAACATGCAGAACCATGAAGCAAGCATGGATTGTGGTCAGAAATTGGTTATGCTCGAGAATGAAGCTGGAGGTAAAACTTTCTTTTGTCGTTAGCCTTTTTACAATATCACCCAGCATTTGGTGTATGCTAGGAAGAGCTAACATTCAGTACATGTGCTTATTGAATCAGGATTTGCTGTGCCTGCCTGCAAGGATTATAACCCAATAACTGTTCATAAGGATGTTGAACCAGAAAGTCAAAGAACGAATGCTAATATCACCCGCGAGGCCTGTGACAATTATCATGTCCTAGTCAACTCTTCTAGAGAAGCTATTGATTTCATGGGAACATCTGCTAGTAACAATTCTTCTTCAGATAATGTCAAAAGCAAGTTTGATTTTTCTTCACACCTGGATCTTTGCTTGACAAGCTGTCATCCTGGTGGCTTTGAGATTCAAGGTACAGAAGACAGACGTACTCTCAGGCATTCTAATGCTTCAGCATTTACACGGTCAGTTACTTTGTTTGAATCATGTATAATTGATGTTAGTTACAGTAAAATAGTCAAAAGAGAAATTGATTTTGTTCATGGATGTGTTCATTCTTTGTTTCTTCAGTGGTTAAAGCATTTTTCAAAATAATTGATTCAAATGCAATTTTACCCAAAAGACTACTAGGTTTATTATTTTTATTATTGGATAATATTTCCTTAATTAAATTATATTTGTTGGTTAACAACAAATCACTGATTCTTTATGCAGGTATACTAACAGGCCATCACAGCATTTAAATTCAACATTGGCAGGTGTTCAGAAAGAAGCTGATTCTGAGAGAAAACTATCCAGCAATGTTAGTGGCTATAATGCTGATACTCCTGGTCCGGCACCAAGTACTGAGAGAAGTACCATCTCTGTGGCTAATGGCCAAACCAAAGAGTCTGAAATTGCAAATTCATGCCCTCAACAAAGAGTATTTCCAATACAAATTCCAGTTAATGGTATAAGCTTTAATAATCTATGCACTGGCTATGGTTCTATATTTCCTTCATTGTTTTGTAAACAATCCGGTGCATCACCAATACAAAGTCCAAGTTCAAGCAGCCAGCCGGAGCCCAACTCTAAAGTGAATTCATTTCTTCAGTCCAATTTCAAAAGTAATTCTGACCATCTCTACAATCGATTTGGTCAAACTGCAAATGATTCCACCAGTCTATCTCTTCAAAAGCAGGACCACAAGTTGGATTCTTTGGAGGGTGAAGGACATATTTCTCCTGCTACTGATCAGAGTGCAACTAGCAGCTTCTGTAACGGTGCTGCAAGTCATCTTAACATGGGCTGTGGAAGCACTTCTGGAAGCAATAGCAATGTTGATCAGGTTGCTATTGTCAGGGCTGCTGCAGAGAGACAAAATAAAGAAGGTGTTATTCAAAATGGAAACTCACATCGATCTATTCAAAGAGAAGCAGCTCTAACTAAGTTTCGCTTGAAGCGGAAAGATAGATGCTATGAGAAGAAGGTATTGTCCTCATCCTCCCCTTAACCATCATTCTTTTCCGTTAATCATCATCATTATAGTAACTAATGCTATGCCTAGTTTCATCCTGGAACACTATTACCAACATCACTACTGCTTGGTTGATTCATCACATGGATCTACATGTTATAAGTAGCAAGTAATATGTTACATTTTCTTAAAACAAAATTTATTTACAGGTCCGCTATGAGAGTAGGAAAAAACTTGCAGAGCAGAGGCCAAGAGTGAAAGGACAATTTGTTCGTCATGTGAACCCTCCACCTTCAGAAACAGAGCAGTTGCACGGCGGTTCTATTGATGCCTTGCCAACTATGTTCATCCCCTCAATTAAGGTGGAATCGATATATTAGATCTTAATAGGCGTTGATGATTTCTGGCTTTTGCTTTGGGAGGTATGAAAGATGACAAATGGAATCTAAAGTGTAGAATAGGTCAATAGTTTTCTAGTTTACAGGTTTTCTTTTGTACAGCTTGGGAAGGGTTATCCTAAGTCATTGTCGGTTAGTATATACCAGTTCGTATATACGCTTAGAGGAGACTTATTACCTTAACTCTTCACTTTCCTACCTTGTTTTTACCAACTGGAATTGGCTTGATGGTTTTCAAGACGGCTTGTTTCTCATTTTTTGGCTTTTTCCTGATTGAACTGTATTATAAAGATTGGCAAACTAGACAGGTAGTGCTGAGGCTAAAGACTAACAGGTTGTCTTTTTTTTTTCTTTTTCCTTGTAATTTGTTGATTGTGTTAGTGATAATTTTGGGAAAGTGTTGTTTCAACTATAGGCGGTATACGCAGGTTGATAACCTCTGCAAACATGGTGATTAATGTAGTCTTATATATAAATGGGTTATGGTTGAAATCGGCTCGTAAGACTATCATCTGTTTTCAATTAGAATTTTTTGATAAATTAGGATTTTTAGTTGGAGTGACAAACCTTTTGAATATTGACATATGTCAATTTTTTTAATCAATTTAAAATAAAACATCAAATCTAACTAATTGTATTAATTGCACCAATTAACTAGACACCTTAATGGAATTGTAAACTTGTGCAGAAAATTAATAATATAATTCTTAATTTAATGTTTTTTCTTCTAGATTTTGAATTTAAAAATTTTACTTTTAGATTTTTTATTTATTTATTTTTATATGTAAATAAATTTTTATTTTACAGTGAATTAATTTAATATTTTAATATTTTATTATAAATTATAACTATATATGTATTTATTTATTATTTTAACTTTTAAATTATATTTTTTTTACTAAAAAATAAATTTATACCTTAAAAAAATATAAAATATAAAATTTGTTATGAAATATAAATAAAACAAAAAGAAAAATAAAAATAAGAATATAGAAGGAGTTTTTTATTATTTTTTTGGTGTGTATTATAAAGTAATATGAATTTTTATTTATAGAGTTCATTTTTACCGTAGGTTACAATATATATAAATCCACCATAAATTACAACATAAATGGTATAATAAAATTAAACTTAAATATAAAAATTTATGAGTAGTGGGATAGATGAATGGATATTCATATTTATCTATATATTTATAACACTCTCTTTTGAATATCCATCTTTATAAAGAATATGCCTTATTAAAATCTTATTAGTTAAAAACCTGAAGGAAAAAAGAGTACAATATTCCCGCATTGCAAATGGTATATTACCCCATTAAAAATCTTATCAGAAAAATCTAATGGAACAAAATCTTTGAATAAAAAAAAAAAAGTACAGTATTAAACTCCCCTTATTTGTAATATCACTATAAATATTTAAAGTGTCACATTACAATACTGTTAACTAATTTTTTAAATATTGCAGTAGGTAATATCTTAATGAACAAATCTGTTAAATTGTCACTTGAATGAATTTATTAAACACCAATTTCACTATTCTTTTGTAATAATTAGTGTGCCTATTGCCAAAAATCTATTCATTATCTCTTTTAACTGAAAAGAGTCATTATTCATATTAAGTGACCGAACAACCATTGAAATATTTTATGATTCTGATTTGTATATAAAATTATAAATGAATTTTTTATGTATAAGTTAACTAATAAATAAATAAAAAATTTGTCAAATGTTCAATTTGTAATCGATACATAATTTTATTTTTTCAAAATAATTCATCTCAAATTTCTTTTTCAAACAATATGTTTACTTTTGGAAATTTTTTAAGAATTCAAATAATATTCAAATCATCAATATATACAATAATTATGACAAATTCATATACAAATTTCTCTAAAATATTACTTTTATATTTTACTTTAAACAAGTATTTATTAAAGAGATTTTACCATATAAGCTCAAATTGTTTTAATCCATATAAAGATTTTTGTAATTTAATTGAATAAATTTCTCAAGAACTTAAATTATATTTTTCTAACATTTTAAAGCTTTCATGAATTTTCATATAAATATCATTATCAATTGAGTCATATAGATAAGTTGTGACTACATCCATGAGATGCATATCAAGTCTTTCATGCACTGCTAAATTAATAAGATATCAAAATATTATTACATCCACTATAAAAGATTATATCTCTTCATAATCGATTTTAAATCTTTGCGAAAATTTTTGTATGGCAAATATTGTTTTGTATTTTACAATTATATTTTTCTCATTTCTTTTTAGTACAAAAATTTATTTATATCTAATAGTTTCACATCTTCTGGTGTTTGGACTACTGGTCCAAAAACTTTATGTTTATCAAGAGAATCTAATTATATTTTTATTGCATTTATTCATTTTGGTCAATCAACTTTATTTCAACATTATTAAACAGAACGTGGTTCAAAACCATCATTTTCATTTATAAAAATATATTACACTATATGTAAAACAGTAGTCAACAACTATTTTATTTTGATTATATCTTTTTTTCATAACTAACATAATTTATCAATATCTCTTCATTTTTACTAATTTCAGATACTTGAACTTATTTAAGAAGTGCATCTATGTTAGTATTTGTATTTTCAATAAAATTATTTTTATTATTTATTCTTTTTTCTCCTTCGATAACTTTTATCTTTATAATCAATAGTCTTTCACGCTTTAAGCGTGCTTGAAATTTATTAATATTAATAAGTTGTCATTCTGGAACGACAATACAAATTAAAATATTAACAGTTGTTATATGAAATTTTGTTATTCATTTTAAATCAACAAATGCATCCGGCAATTAATTTGCTAATTTTTTTTCAAATAAATTATTTTATAAACTTTTTATTCATATTGTTTTGTTATAGGATTTAAATAATGATGAAATATATAATATTATTGTATTTCTCAACTTTTATTATCTCCTCCTAATGTTGAGAATATTATTTTATCAAATGACAATTTGCAAATCGAGCAGTAAATATATCACCATTAATTACTCAAAATATTTAATTATTGATAGAAATTTATATCCAATTTATATTTTTAACCTTTTTTGAGGACTCATCTTAGTGCATTGTGATTTATGATATATACTGCACATTCAAAAAATTTTAGATGAGAAATATCTAACTTTTGACCAAAAACCAATTTATTGATTAGAAAAATCTTCTAGTTTTTCAATGGATTTCAATGTGAATTTTTAATTTTTTTTCATTATTTTTAAACCAAAATGACCTAACTTGTCATGCCAAATAATAAAAATATTTGGGTATGTAAATTTCTGGTTTATTATAAGATTATTTTCAATTTCATAAATTTTTGTATATTACAAATCAGAGAAAATAACATAAAATTTTTCACTATATTTTTTCTATCTAAAATAATATTTGTAATATGGAGGTATTATTGATTTCTCTCATTTACTGTCTCAATATGATATTCGTTACTATAAATATCTTTAAAACTTAACAAATTTCTATAAGACTTTGGAGAAAATAATACATTATATATAATAAGTGTTATTCCTCTTAGTAATAATATATTGGCTCTTCTGGAGTTTTCAATTATTTTTTGTTTTATTAGAAACAAATGTTTCATTTATTTTCAAATAAGAAAAATATATCACATTTTTAAAATTATACGAATTATTGCACTATTCACAATATATATCAAAATTAATTATTTCTTTCAATATTTTCAAAAAATTATTTATTATATCAATGTAAGCAATATCTATATGATCATAATCAAAATTATCATTGTTAGAAATAAAATTTATATTCACATTTTTTCTCTATTTTTATGATACTCGATAAATATTAATAAAATATTTTATCATACGATAGATATGTAACCAATTTTTTTTCATACCATATCGATAATATTTACGTTAAAATTTTTTTCTATCTTTTCTATTCTTATTTTTATATAATTTTATCTCACTTCTAGTAGTGATAAGTATTCTTATAATATTTATTTATTCTTATGAAAAAATAATTATTATATATTTATCTTTAAATTTTATAGTATTGTGTTATATATTACTATATTCACTTCAAGTAATGTAATAAAACTAGTAGGATGTGCTTCATGAATTTTTCATTAACAACTTGTTATTTTATTCAGTTAAGTATCACTGCATTTATTTCAGGGAATGAGATTGAATAAGAAGATATGAAATTAATTCATAATATTTTTATAATTTTTTTTATCGATATTGCTACTGAATGAGCATATTCGATATATGAAAAATATTGATATACCATTATTTGTAAATATTATTCACACATTAAGAGTTAATTCTAACAAAAAAAATCAACATATTTAAAATAAAAGAATAACTTTGTAATATTAAAATAAATAAATTTACTATTATTATCAATACATGATTAAATTAAAAAATTTATAATAATTATTCTAATTTTTTTTTACTTATACTTTTATAAAATCACAAATATAAATCATTTTTTTTCAAATTATATTTTAACAAGAATAAAATATTATAATCTATACAAAAACAAATGTCAAAATTAGAGTAGAATTTTTTTTATGTTAGATGTAGATTGAAAAATAAAATGATAATATATAAAAATAGAATTTACTTACCCAAATACCTGAAAAAAACTATCAAATGTGTCATGAACAACAAAATTAGGTATTATAAGAATAAAAGAATTTCAATCTATCAATTGACAAAAAAACTCTAAAACATATAAGTATAATATTATTATTAATCAAAAGTAACGAGACATAAATTATAAATATAAAGACAATAATAATATAATAATTTTTTATAAGAATAATAAACTAATATATTTTAGTATATTTTCATATATATAAATAATTCATTAAGATAGTGAAATAAATAAGATGCATGAAATTAACATTTTAAAAGTAGACAAACTTACTTGGATTTGATTGTTTAAAAATAGAAAATCGTACTGATAACGTATTATGAAAAATAAACAAAATAAAAATAAGAACAATAATAAAAATAAGAAATAAGAATTTATAAGAAAAAGTTTTCTATTATCTTTTAGATGTGTATTACAAAGTAATATGAACTCTTATTTATAGGGTTTATCTTCACCATATATTACAATATATATAAATCCATAATAAATTACAAGATAAACAGTGTAATAAAATTAAATTTAAATATAAAAATTTATTAATAATAGAATAGATGAATGAATATTCATATTTATCTATATATAACAAAATTTATAAATTTATCTCTTGATAAAAGTTATGTTTGATTTTTTTTATCAAGAGATAAAAAATAAATAATATTTAAAAATAAAAAATATAAATAAATAAATAAATAAAAACCAGAGAGAAGAAATAAAAATATTAAATTAATAGTTAAATAAATTAATAGTTATGCTATGAATTTTTCTACACACATTTACCAAAGCAAATATTGGATTCCACTAAGGCCTAATTAATTGGTGCAATTAATACAATTAATTAAATTTGATGTTTGATTTTAAATTAGTTAAAAAAATAGATATATATTAATATTCAATTAATTTATCGCTCTAACTAAAATTTTTTATTAAAATCACTGTAATAATATATAATTTCTCGTATCCGATTATTCCCGGTTTTAACTTTTAGGCTCAAATAGATTAATCAGTTGGTAATTTTAGCTCAAGTCCAAATAAGGCACGTATCCCTCACTATAATAAAAAAAATATAATATGTTTTTTCCGTCTCACAATCAATTATTTAATTATAAAATATATAATTATTAAAAATAAAATTATTTTTTAAAATTTTTATAATTTATTTATTATTTTAATTTTCCTCATTCTTTTTAATTTTCTTATATTTTATATTTTTTAATTAATTTTTATATTTTTCAATATATTTTTAACGAGTATTATTATCAAATTAAAATAAAATATATTTTATATTATAAAATAAAACAGTAACGTCTGTGAAAAAAATATAGTAAATAAACAATTGCACTAAATAGATAATATAAAATAATGATGAATTTTTTAATTTAATTGTACTCATGAATTTATTGGTTAAATTTAAACCCTAAACTGTTCCTATTAAACCGAATTAACTCTTAACATAAATGAAACCATACAAAATCAAGTACCTTAACTTGATTCTTCTCTATACTTGGATGTTCAATCTTGTTGGTTGATTGAAGTACATTACCGAGTAATGATAGTTGATTTTATTGATTGTGGATGTAAATTTTAGACCTGGTAAAAATCAACCTGTATCTACGAATATCCACAGTGAATTAAAAAAAAGTAAATATAAAATTACTAAAAAAATTATGAATATTTTTGGATCTGAACTTATAAATCCATAGGCCAGACGATTCGATCTATGGGTACTATAGGTGCATCTGTACTCAATTTTTTTTTAATATTTTTTCTTTTTAATTTTTAAATTTTCTAATTATAATTTTTAATATTTTATTTGTTTAAAATTTAAAAGCCCTAATTTTTTCTTTCTTTTTTCAAGTTCATCATGAGTATTGCTTTTCCTATATAACTATTACTCTTTCTATTCCATTCTTATTCTCTTTTCTCTTTTTTATTTAATAAGAACTTAAAATCTCTAATATTTTTCGCTTTCTCTATTATCTCTTCTAAGTATTTTTTTTTCTTTGGGATAGTTTTATTTTAAGTAATTTTATAATTTTTGAAGTTTGAAAACACTAAGAAAGAATCAATTTAATTTTTTTATCGTTTTCTTTGAATAATATTTAGTATAATTTATTTAATATTTTTATTCAATGTAGATAAACTGGATGATGATGTTCTTTTAGTGCTAATACCATCAATGAATCAATCAAAATAATCAACTACTAATGATATTAGTGAAATTAATGTATTTGCATTAAAATTTTGAAGCTAATAGATCAACCAAGTCTACAGTCTACTGTCAAAACTACTACTAGTTTCTTGACATTATTATGAAATTTGTTTGTTTAAACTATTTTTTTTTTCAAATTGGATTTTGTTTGTTATATTAGTAAGTAATTACTTTATCAACTTATCACATGATAATATATTTATTTTTGAGATTTTTATATGTAAGCACTGATTGAATGATTTTATATTTCTTCATAATTTACATCAATTTTTAATTTGTAACTCATAAAATATGTGATTATAATATATATAGATGTGCAGGTACAAATTCTGTAAAAAAGAATTTAAAATTTTTTAAGTTCATTTGAACTTTAATTTATGAACTGGCAGGTTCAATGATCTCTGAGCCGAAAGTATAATAAATTTTACTCTTTGCTTTGTTAACGAGAACTCTAATTGAGAGAAAATCAGTAAATGAGAAGATATTTATTAGATATTAGATAACATTAAGAGGGTGTTTGGATAGGAAGTTAAACACTATAAACTGCATTTTAGGAGAGAATTAAGAAGTTTTGTGGTTTTTGAAGTGTTTGGGTAAAAAAAGGAAACTAAATTATTTTTAATATTTAACGCAAATTTTAAAAGTTGGGGGAGGAGCTTTTTGATTAACGCTCGTTTTTAACAAAACTGATTATTTTAACAAAACGCTAGTTTTTATCCAAACACCTCCTAATTTGAGGAGAAAAAATTGTCTGGTTTTCGAGCTTTAAATCCACTCCATGAGAGAAAAATTAGCTTTAATTCATTTCTCATTATATTATTGTTTCTCTTAGCTCCTCACGTATTTTTACCTTCATCTGTATTAGATGCACTTAGTATTTATTGTAAATTAGTTCACTTAAACTAAAATTGCAAATTAATCTATTTAATCCTAAAAATTAAAACTGTGGTTAGTTAAACAGAACTATAAGCCATTACAAAACCATCACCTTAGCATGTGAAAGGAAGAATGGTTGTGTGGTAATTTAAGGGTACAGACGAAGCCAATCCTAAAAAAAGGAAAAATTATATGTTATAATTGTGATTTCAATTAAAAAGAAAGAAAATATATAATATAACCGTAATTTTAATTAAAAATTTTAGTAAGAATTTTAAATTAATTAAATTAAAATATATGGAGTAATTTTTAAAAAATTAAAAAATTACAATCTTCTATTATTAGAGAAAAAATAATAATTTCTTTATAATTAACTAATTTATAAAAAAAAATTACACCATATATTTTCATTCTATTAATTTATCATCCTAACTAAAAATTTTAATTAAAACCACAATTTCACTATATAATTTCCCCTAAGAACATAGAAAATACATTTCATTTGACAATTTGAAAGCCACCCACATTAAATAATAATAAAGACACATTTCATTTGACAATTTGAAAGCCACTCACATTAAATAATAATAATAATGGCAACTTCAAAGCCACACATATTAAATAATAATAATAATAAAGCTTTTATTTAGTAAAATTGTAGGTGTATCATTACCCAAAAAAATAAAATTGTAGGTGCAATGTAAGTCCACGTGTCAAAATCTTGTCCATAAGATACAATTGTCCTCTTAGGAAAGCACTAACGAAAATATCTAACCATGTGCAGCTAATATTATAATAATATCTATTTAGATGGATCCACACAAAATAAAATATCAAAGAAATATCTAATACAAAGTTAATCACTTATAATAATAATTTTTAACATTTAAACGTTTTAAATTATTTAATAATATACATTTTAAAAGTCTTAATTATATCAAAAATTATTTAAGATATGAATTAAAATCTTTTAACTTTAAATTTATACTAAATATTACAAATAATTAAATTTTTATATAATTTTTTAATTTTATTAAACATCACTTGAAGGGAAAGTGAACGGGTTTGTTTGAACTTTAAATATGCACCACCAAAAACAAGAGAGAGAGAAGTAGAGTCCAATCAGCCAATACCTTTAGATCTTTCTCTCTCTCTTCACTCGTATAGAATTGGATGGCTGACGTGGCAACACGTGGACCCATATAATTGAGGTACCGAGATATTTTGCGTGCATGTAGCTGGCGGAATATTTTTGGCCTTACGATGTCAATAGACTTTTATTTCAACCATTGGATTCCAGTTAAATATTAGAGGCGGTGAAGATTTTCAGATATTTTTTTAATTTACAAAGTTTATTTTTTGGATTTTTTGTTAGCAGTGGATGAGATATTTTCTGGTTTTAACTGGCTAAGCAGAGAAAAATAATGTGAGATTATGGGAGGAGCAGTGATTAGCAGCGAAGAGTTAGAGATAGAGAAGGAAGAAGAAGAACAAGAAGAGCAGCAAGAGAAGGAAACAGGGAAGAAGAGAAATGGATTGGTGGTGAAGTGGGAGAAATTGTTACCAACAATGGTATTGAGAGTATTATTGGTTGAAGCTGATGATTCTACTAGGCAAATTATAGCTGCTTTGCTCAGGAAATGTAGCTATAAAGGTCGGTTCTTTTTTCTAATTGGTTGTTTCTTTGAATTTTGTGTTTTTGTTTGTGAATGGGTGAACTGGGTTTCTGTGGGTTTTTTTGAATTTTTGTGGTGTGGTTTGATTCTGTGTCCATAATATGTGGCTTTTGTTTTTGAAATTCGAAAAGATGAGTGTATATGTAGAGACTTTCTGAGGTTACTTCAAGAAACAAGAAAAAAAAAAAAAGTGTGAAATTACAGTTGTTTTGTAAGTTTATAAAGAATTTGTAAAAAATATTATTTTTTGTAAATGCTTTTAAGTTATAAAATAATATATAAAATCATCTAAGTTTGAGGAGAATTTGTAAAAAATATCATTTTTAGTAAATGTTTGCATGTTACGTCGTAATGTGTAAAATCATCTCAAGTTTAAGGAGATTTTATAAAAAATTATTATTTTTATAAATGCTTGCAAGTTACAGAATAACGTGAAAATCACCATTATTTTATAAGTTTACGAGTTTACGAACAATTTTATAAAAAATATATGTTTTGTAAATGTCTGTAAGTTATAAAATTATGTATAAAATTATCAGTATTTTGTTAGTTTATGGAGAATTTTCTAAAAAAATTTTGTAAATGCAAATTACAAAATAATATATAAAATCAATATTATTTTCTAAGTTCGTGGAGAATTTTATAAAAATGGTTATTTTTTATAAAATTCAAGTTAAAGTTACGAGTTATTTTCAAGTAATCCTAGCAAGTTTGAACTCATGGCTCCAACTTTCTGGCTGTGGATTGAGGATTGAAGACATGTTTTCTAGCTTCTATTTAGAACATTTGAACATCTGACAGCTCCACATAAGTCACATTAATTTGTCTACTTGATTTTTTTTTCTTTATATTTGGAGTATGTTCACCATTAGAATATGTATCTATATGCTAATTTTTGTGAATCCTAAAATTTTTGGGATGCTAAACTTCAAAATAAAAATGATTTTGATTTTCTGTTTGAGCAGTTGCGGCCGTCCCTGATGGCTTAAAAGCATGGGAAATGCTGAAAGGAAGACCTCATGATATAGACCTCATATTGACAGAAGAGGATTTACCTTCAATATCTGGATATGCA
>CANXYC011226869.1:0-19792 GCA_948193065.1 Aleurites moluccanus | reverse complement strand
GTATCTAGATTCATATCCATATAATACTCATATAGGTATTCATATATGATAACAATGAAGAAGTAATAAATATCCAATAACCAAGGTAATGCACATATGATATAACAGGTATGGGTACTGTGAAAAGTACAATTGTACTGATTTAGCACAATTATAATTTTATGATACAACACTCTTCCGCACTATTAGTGATCTATCCACCCATTCGTAAGAGTGATCGGCTCTTACGACTAGAGAACATCATCCCCCTCTAGCTGAGGCCTGTATAAAACCAGTGTGCACACGGTCGATGGATTTACCCGCTATACCATCGAGATAGCTCTGTTATGATATCATATGGGAGTGCCTCAATATACAATGTCAGTAGTATAAATATAGCTCAAATAGATCTTATATAGATGTAGAATGATCATATATACATATATAAAGAGAAATAGAGCAAGTTGGAAAAAAATCAAAAATTATCCCTGATGGGCCCAGTTGAACTGCAGCAACTGGCTTGCAAATTACGGGTCCGTTTTGGATTACCAAAAGAATTAGGTGGGCCATGAGGTACTGTTTCGAAGCTTAGGTTGAGACTAAATGATTGGGCCAAGTGGTGGCCTAATTGGCTTTTTGGTTTTCATTTTATGGCCCGTCAAAGTTTAGGTCAGTTTAGGTCGTTTCGACAGGCTTATTTACGGGCCAATTTGCACTTTAGGCAATTTTGGGTAACAAACTTAATTTTTAAGGCTCAAATGAAATAATATGGCATATATGATGCAAATCATGCATGATTATATATAAGGACTCACCTGATATGCAAAAAATCCAGTAAACCCCCAAACTGCATTCGAGCCCTACTCAGCTCGCCGCTCCGCACTCCGATCAGGAGTTTTTGACGGTTCACCTATTTTCACACATAACACTCCGCTAAGGTATAAAATCATTACAAAACACATTATTTACACAAAAACACATCAAATACACTAAGGCATACACTGAATGCACTACTAAGCTCACTTTGCACAAATTTCACATCTTTCATTCCTTTATGCAATAAGTCTATTCTATCATCACCATTAACCCACATTACACCAATGCATAACATATATATCACTTACAAACTCAAATACACTTAACTTAGCACTTTACACTAATCATATGCATTATTCAAGATTTCCTTTAAAGTACTTCAAATCATTCATTCTTCCCACATTTAAGCCTACACATTTCTACCATTTCTAATACTTAACCATATTCAAACTTAATCTTACTAATTACATTAACTTAACACCTTAAACTAACAAAGTCTATATTAATCAACTTAAGCAAAATTCATTCCTTTTGTTCATTTTCCAATACCATTTCATCAAATAACATACTAATGCATCAAATGTATATTATTTAGGCATTAAAACCTATTAAACATTAAAACACAAAACACCATTTGAACTTCATCATTTCGGCCAAAACATAACAACTTCCAAATGGATTCTTTTCCAACTTTAAGCCATCCATTCATGTTAAACACATCAAATACAACTTATTCCATTTATTAAACACTTAAAACATCAAAATGCACACTAAACCCTAACCATCACTAGTTTCGGCCAATCCATTTCTCACTCCAAATCAATTCATTTCAATCATACAACCATCAATTCATGCTATACACATCAATTTAACAACATTTGAAGCATTAAACCTATCAAAACCACATTTTAGTTCAATGTTGTTCCTATTAGGGTTTCAATCCTATATTTTGCATTCCAACCATACAAAAGGAATTCTAATCCATAAATATTAACAAGAAACACCATATGAACATTAATAAATCAAAAGAACTCCAAAACTAACAACTTACCAAAAGTTGTTCAAAATCTTCTTTGAATTAATTTGTTGTCCAAATGAGTTTTTCCTTTGATTCTAAGGTTATATTTGTGTTTACAAGGTAGGAATTAATAGGTTTCCATCCAAAAATGGAAGAAAAGCATAAGGTTTGTCTTGGGCAAGGTTTGGCCGAAACTTGTATTGGACATAAATGGTGTTTGCTACAATTTTTAAGTTAAGGAAGAAGAAGACAAGTGATATGGTGGGAAAAATCTAACAAATATTAAAGGTTTGATCCAATGGTTTAGATTTATGATAATTTTGGTGAAACCTAGCCATCCATGCATCCATTTTGCTTACTTTAATGCTATTTTTCCATCCAAAGTCAACAAAGGTGGCTGCCATAAACATTTGCCACACCAAATCCAAAACCAAAGGCAAAAATCCAATGCATTTAGCTTATGATAGTAAATTTGCATCTTATTGATCCAACCGTCCATTTTTCCATCATTTGATCCAATGATTTGATTTAATCAAGCCTAAACTAATACCATAAGGTTGCACACATTCTATAACTCCATAATATAAAGGAAATGACCAAAATTCCCTTAATGCAAACCGAAGCACCTCAAGCTCCTCAAGCACCTCAAGCTCCTCAAGCACCTCAATTGAGCAGCTTACCGGGAACTATTTTCAATCGGGTTTATTTTTCCCTATATTATTCAAATAAACTTAATAATGAAATTTACATTCACTTATTTTCTTTTCTCTCTTCATTTATAGTGATAAATCTATTAAAATCCGAAGGGGCTGTAAAATGACCATTTTGCCCCCAATTCACAAAAATTTCAAAAAATTTCTCGATTTTGTCCTAACAGCCTTTAAACCACTTCTATGCCTAAAATCTATTCATATAACATGCATAACCATCAATTTCATGCATAAACACATAACATTATCAAATGCAAAAGAAAGAAAAAAATTTCCCCCTTAATTGCCCCTTTAATGGTTTAGGTTAGGTTTAGGCTAAGGTGTTACACATAACCTATACATAGATCCCCCACACTTATTCAACACACTCATACATCATTAAAATGCCCTTAAACCTAAATGTAAGTTAAAGATAATATTTTTTAATGGCTGGTTCATGTAAAAGGTGTTTCAAAGAATTAGATATACATAAAAACTCAAAAGGGTTATCTAATGGAATTCAGAAGATTGACTTTTTTTTAAGTCAAATGGGTAATTCTCAATTGCCTTCTTTATATTCATGCTTCAAAAATGCTACATTTATGTGATCTAAAAAATTATTTAAAACAAGTTCTAGTATAACACATGCATTATAGTATACACTTAATAAGAATAAGAATGATAATATTCAATTCAAAAATAGGCTAAAAATATCATAAAAGAAAGGTAAAATCACCATAGATTCTAAAAAAACAATTAAGTTCCTAAAATATAAATTATTCAACACACTCATGTTAAGATAATCAATTTTACAAGTCTTTGCTTTACAATCAATAGAATTCAAGAAGTTATCATAAGTAGGAATTTACTAAAACAGAAAAAAAAAAATTAAATGTTTAGCAAATTTTAAAGAAAATATAAAATACAAATAATAAAGATAATAGAATATCATTCACTCCCCTATACTTAAAATTTCACATTGTTCTTAATATGAAGGAGAGGTAAAATAACAAGAATAAAGTAAGAGTTTAGAATATTTTCTTATAGTTGCTTTTTGCTTTAAAGTTCCAACCGTTAACTTTATAAGAAAATCATTAGAAAGCAAAATATTTTAATTAAAACAAAATAAATATAAAAATTAAATTGAAACAGTAAGTAAAAATGGAAATAAAACTTATAGTATTAGTACTGGAAATTAAAATTAAACTAAAACTAAAACTAAAAATATGTTTGTCAAGAGTTGTGTAAAGCTTTAAGATTTTCGTAGGATTTGAAAAGAATTAGAGTCGGTGAAAATAAATATTAGGTGCCATGCCCATGGTGGTTATTCCATGGGTGTGTTAGGCTAGAAAGAAAATAGGAAAAATTTAATTTTTTGGGTCCATGGGCATGGGCTAGATTGGACTTGTCAAGGGCATGGCTAAGGTGCCACGCCTTTGGTGTTGATATGGATGCCAAGGTTGTAGTCAAGGTACCATGCCCTAGGGGTTATTTTAAAATGGGCCAAGGGCGTGGCCAAGGGTGCCATGTCCTTGGGGAATTTTTGCTAAAAGAAGTAGTCGTCTCTACGCGCATAGTTTATTCCATTTCTTTTTTTCAACACTTTATAACTTGCAAACAATAAAAACACTTGGGAGAACATTAAAATTGAACAAAAATAAAATTAATCCTAACAAAATAAGAAATTAAAACAATAAACAAAATAAAAAAAAAAATTAAAATCAAAACAAAGTAGAAATCAATAAAATTCAAGTTGATGGATTACTTTCCATTAAGTGCTATTTTAATTTCATTAGTTAGATGTTTAAGACCCATCACCTGTTAAGGATACAACATCATATATGAGAGAGTTCTTGAAAGTTTCTTCCTAAACTTTTCTCTCGTCGACTCTCTCTCGCCTAAGTAGTAAAATGAAAGCTCTATGAAAAATGTTCCAACATTTGAATGTTCTTGAATTTGGAAGACTTTACATGAGTTCTTTGATAGCTTGATATTGATTACAATTGCCTCATCCTTAACATAATTTATGCAATTAAATCCATCAATTTCCATACAAGCATTTTGAGAATAAATTGCTTGTTTAATTTCTTCTTTCATTACTTCTTCTTACCTATAATTAACATGGTCTTGAGGAAGCTCAATTTCATCTTATCGAATTGAAAAAGATGATTTATCATTATTCCATATCATTTTTTTTTTGTGCTTGCTCTTGAAGGTATTTCAATATTGCACTCACAAGTTATTATATTCTTTGGATGATTGTTCAATATTTTGCACAACTATGTCAGTCTTTTCTTGACATTCTTTACTTAGTTCAATGTACTTTTGTAATGAGCCCTCTGAAGTAGGTTCTCTCAGTCTATTTTGTGTTACAAACTTAAAGATATTGTTAAAGGGTTTTCTTTAATATTTACCTCCATTGCTTATAATGGTAATCAACTAGTTTTTGCTCATATCCATAATCTCAATGTTATCATCATAGTTCTAATGTGTGTTGTAATTTTGTAGTGGAGGTAGGGGTGGAGGTGAATAACAAATTCTATAATTTTTTAATGCACAATTTCCTCCATACCATTCACATATCTGAAAAGAAATTTGATAAGGATTAAATTGCATATATTTTGTATTAAATAAGTTGAAAATTTGTACTTTTTAAATTCATAGTTTGATAAGTTAGTTAATCATTATCTATGATCATTAACTTATCAAATAATTACAAAAATTTTAAAGAAAACAAAATTTATTAATAAAACACAATAACAAAAATACTAGAAAACATAAAACACAAAAATATAATTAAAACTCAATAAGATAATAAGACAAATTAATATACGCCATTCAACTCTTCGGCAATGGCACTATCCACTGAGACTATGAATTTTCTTGCAAGTGCACAAGGTAGATGTAGCACTTATAGTAAGTACATCTAAGATCGTTCTCTACTAAGGATCTATTGATTGGAGTAAATTGCAATTGTGTTGTCAAGAATTAAACTAATAAAATATAATAAAATAAAGTTATAAACATTCTAATTAAGTTTTAAGATTGTTTGCAATTAAATTAAATGAGCATAAAAATAAAGAAAGCAATTAAATAATAGAGATCAATTAAGGGCACAGTAATAGTGAGCAAAAAGAGAGGAAAGTGACAGTGAGCAAATTTAAGAAACAGTGGAGATAGATTTTAGGAAATGTAATTTCCCCTAATAAATTAGCATGCAAGATTTCAATATTAATCAACCAAAAAATTAAATATATTAAATTAAAAGCTAATGGCCTCTCGAATTATGACCTTAATTTAATATATTTAAAAAGCTAACGGCCTTTAAGATTATTGTCACACCCCAACTCTAGTGGTGCGACGGTCCTAGGGTAAAGGTAGGTTTAAGGCCACCATAAACCCGTAGAACACTCATATCCTAGATCTCATTCATATTACATATTCATGTCAAATCTAGATATCATTCAATATTCATTTCTATGATTCATGTAATCATAATTCATACATTTATATTTATCATCTTATAATTTCCTCTTGTGTCCTACTGATCAAAAGATACATACCACATCACTAAGGAACAAGGGCAGCCCAAAATATAACAGTTCATACATCAAAATAATATCATCCTCAATATCTAACTACGGAGTTCTAGAGTATACTCCCAATACATACAATACCATAATACAATTCAATGAATGTATATATATATCAAAATAATTACAATGGAGACTTCTTAGAGGAATGAATCAAGAAGCTCAGTCTTCTATATTAGCTCTCTCTCGGGCTACACTATCACCTGAAATCCACAGAAGAGGAGTAAGCATTCAACTCAGTAAGATATGAACATGCAATATAAAAGAAATATATATCAATCCAAAGGAAAGGTCAAACCAAAGAACATGGGTAAGAAAATATCATATGGTTATGCTTACAAAAACAGAAGTGCTCACAACCGAATAGCACTGTCAAATCATATGATAGAACTGCAAAGTGCATCAGTAGCCTTGCTACATATCACAACAGAGCACATCAGCAGTCCTTGCTACCTTATCGCAAACGCATGCTTGGCCAGGTATACGCCTAGAGCTCATGGTCCCCTCTAGGTGGAATACTGATAAAAACCCTATCAGCTAGGTTCCCAAAGTGCACAATGGACCAATGAATTTACTCTCATTGGGAAAAGCGTTCTATCCTTAGGGTCATATAGTTGCAATCTCATAAGAAACATATTGGTCACAAGACCATCAACATATAATATAAATTCACTCAAGTTAACGAATAGGTTTCATATGAACTTGATCCAAGGAAAGATGATCAAGTCATTTACAATATACACATGGTAATCACATGAAACAAATTGTCATTTTGTTTGAGAATATCTTGGGAATTTCATTTGATAGGTCAGAATTATAGTATCATATAACATATGAATCATATATATGAACATTAAGAAGGTTTGGACAATTCATTTCAAATAAGCAATATACATATGCAATGTTCATACTTACCTCAAATTAATTTTTATCCTTGTATATTTTCCTCAGTTACTGGTACAGCCAATAATTCTCCTTTAATTTCTTGAATCCTCTTTTCCTATGACATTTTCCCAAATGCTTAAAATTAGGGTTTCCTCAATCAACAGTTTATAATATGATTCTCTATAATTTTTATCATCTTACAGCCTCCATTATTGTTTCCTAACATCAATTTAATTAATCCCTTAAGAAAATCTGAAGTCTAAGAATTTGCTTACTATTCATGTCACTATTCATCAAATTCCATAAATTTTGATATCTTGAATATTAATCAAATTACTAGTCTTAAATACTTATAATAGAGTCTATATACTCATACAGATCTATTCTATCTATCAAAAAAAAATCTTAATCTAAAAAGAAAATAAAGTTTGGAGAAAATTACCTTATTTTTTCCAAAACTGAGTTCCCGAAGAATCTAACTTGAAAATAATGATCACAGTCTTAAATGCACTAATTTAATGATTCAATGCATTAATTTCGAGTATTAATGCATTAAAAGCAATTGGGACAAATTTGAGAAATATAGGAGAAGAAATGAGAATGAATGAAGAAAAGAGAAGAAGAAAATATCGTGAAAATAGCTATTGCATCTCCTCTTAAATAGACTACTGCCTCTCAGCTTTCCACTTCGCCAGACTTACTTCGTATATTTCCATTTTGCATGTCCACTTCGCATATGACACCTCGCCAATCTCTCCTCACCTATTTTTACCTCGCATATGCCACCTCGGTAATACCTCTTCGCCAAACTCGCCTCGCCTATTCCCTCTTTGCATATGCCACCTCGGCAATGCCTCTTCGCTAAACTCGCCTCGCCTATTCCCTCTTCGCATATGCCACCTCGGCAATGCCTCTTTGCCAAACTTGCCTCGCCAATTCCCTCTTCACATATGCCACCTCAGCAATGCTTCTTCGCCAAACTCACCTTGCCTATTCCCTCTTCGCATATGCCATCTCAGAAATGCCTCTTCGCTAAACTCACCTCACTTATTCCCTCTTCGCATATGCCACCTCGGCAATGCCTCTTCGTATAATGACACCTTGCATATCCCTCTTCGCATCTCTTCTTCGCCTATTTTGGTGAGTTGGAATCTTGTCTCGCCAACCATCTTGCCACTTCGTACTGAAATGGCTCGCGAGCGAGATAAAGAGGGCCAAACGTCCTTATTCTTTTTCCCAGTTAACTTAGACACACAGGGCCACAATTCCAAGTTTACCCCTCCAGCTCGATCAGCCTCTAACCATTATTGAAATCGAGGAATCACCTCGCACTACTTATTCTGCCGAGCTAGAAACCTTCTTTGCCACTCCACACTGAACCAGCTCGCAATTGAGCTACAGGCACCCAAATTCCTTAATTCTTTTTGTCACTTAAAATAGACACTCATAGGTCCATCATAATGAAAATTCAATTCAAAATGAAATCTATAACATTTATGGTGAATTTCTAAATTCACCCAGACTTTACTCTCCAAAAATTATCCAAGCAGGTCTTATTAAATTTCAATCTCAACTGAGCTATACTTATCCAATTCCCCTGAAATTTTATAGTCAACAATATAACACATAAAGGAACATTTCCTATGTTTATACTCTTGGCTCATTAAGCCTCAAACATTCCCAGAAAAATAAACATTCCCAGAAATATAAACATTCTCAAATTTCCTGTAGAAAATCATGAACCAGATAGGTTCTGGTCGAGGAGGTATATCTCCTCACACACATAAAATTTCACAAAACCCCTTTTACATACCTAAAGATAATATATAAATCTACAACTTTTATGTTTTACACTTTTCCAAATTATTCATTTAAAATCATGAAATCTACCTCACAAAATCCTTCCTGGATACAGATTCTGAATTTCTCAAACATTAATTTATCCACGATCAATTCAACAACATATATACATACATACATAAATAGATATATATATATATATATATATATATATATATATATATATATATATATATATATATATATGACAAGTATTACATTCTTCCCCCCTTAAATAAATTCATCCTCGAATTTAAAGAACTTACCTTAAACTTGAAATAAATAGGGATACTTGGCTCACATAGACTGCTCACTCTCCCAAGTACACTCTTCCATAGCTTGATTCCTCCATAGAACCGTAACCATTGATATATCTTTATTCCTTAGCCTCTTGATCATTCAGTCCACAATGGCAATTGGAACCTCTTCATAAGTCAAATCTGGTTGAAGGTCCACTGTTGGAACTCGCAGCACATGAGAAGGGTTTGCCACATATTTTCAAAGCATAGACACATAGAATACTGGATGCACATTATCTATGCTAGGCGGTAAAGCCAACTTTTATGAAACCTCTCCAACCTTGCTCAAAATTTCGAAGGGTCCAATAAATCGTGGAGACAGCTTGCCTCTCTTGCCAAACCGTAGGACTCATTTCATTGGGGAGATCTTTAAAAACACTGGATCTCCAATGGAAAATTGAAGATCTTTTCTCTTTCAATCAGCATAACTCTTTTGGTGGCTGAAAGCTGTCTTTAATCTCTCTCGGATCAGTGAAATCTTTTTCGAAAATCCATAGTTATTCTTTCCTATTTTCATTCTGGCAAAGGTAACTGCTAAAGTAACCTGAATGGTTTCTGATGCTCAAACTTAACCTGCTGACAAGTCAAACACTTGGCCACAAACTCCGATATACCTTTCTTCATGCCATGCCATCAGTACGATTCCTTAACATCATGATACATCTTAATGGCACCTAGATCCACACTGTAACTGGCATAATGAGCTTCCTTCAACACTGGATCAATCAGATCATCCATGGCAAGAACACATAACCGTGTACCATATCTCAATGCACCATCACTAACTGTGAATCCCGGAGCTTTCCCTAATTCCATTTCACTTTTCAACTTAACCAAGTGAGGATCCTTATCTTGAGCTTCCTTAATTTTATCAACCAACAATGGTTTAACTCAAAAATGAGCCAACAATGCTCTAGTATCAAACAAGCCAAACTGAATGCCCAAATCATGCAAACTTTGAAATTCTTTAATCAACTGTCTTCTACTCACCTGAATGTGAGCCAAACTTCTTAATGATTTCTGACTCAGGGCATCAGCTACAACATTAGCCTTTTCCGGATGATACAGAATCTCACAATCATAAACCTTAAGCAACTCCATCCATCTCATTTGTCTAAGGTTCAAATCTTTCTGTTGGAAGATATACTTCAAACTCTTGCGATCCGTGTAGATCTCACACTTCTCACCATACATGTAGTACCTCCAAATCTTCAAAGAAAACATTACTGTCGCCATCTTCAAATCATGGCTCGAGTAATTCAACTCATGTTTCTTTAACTAAGTAGAAGCATAAGTTATTACCTTACCATTCTACATCAAAACACAACAAAGTCCCACTCTTGAAGCATCACACGAAATCATAAAATCACCCTCAATAGTAGGTAGTGCCAGAATCAAAGCAATAGTCAAACAATTCTTTAACTTGTGAAAACTATCCTCACAATCATCAGACCACTGAAAGTTCACATGCTTCTGAGTTAGCTTAATCAAAGTAGCAGCTATCTTAGAGAAATCTTAAATAAATCTCCGATAATAGCCTGCTAGACCCAAGAAACTCCTAACTTCTATCAAATTGGTGGGTGTAGGCCAATCCAAAACCATATCAACTTTCTTTGGATCCATAGAAATCCCTTCTTTTTTAATCACATGTCCCAGAAAGCCAACTCTATCAAACCAGAATTCACACTTAGAAAACTTAGTATAAAGTTGATGTTCTCTTAAAGTGTGTAAAATCATGCGCAGATGCTCTTCATGTTCTTCTTTACTCTTGGAATACACCAATATGTCATCAATGAACACAATCACAAACCTATCTAAGAATGGTTTGAAGACTATATTCATTAAATCCATAAAAGCAATCGGTGCCTTCGTTAACCCAAATAGTAGAACCAGAAACTCATAGTGTCACAACCCGATTTCCCAGACCACAACGATCCTAGGGCACGGGAGATGCCAATGGCGACCGACACCCGTAGAACCCAGTATCACTTGCATCATCTATAAACCTCAATATATAATTCATATTAATTAATTACTAATCATTCTGTTAACCTATCATGCATTCTGTAATTAGCTGCAACATACATATATCATATCATAATATCAACACATACCTCAAATATATCATAAGTATCATATACATATGTTCATTTCCTAGATAACCCGTACATACCCATGGAGCAGCTAGATAATGAACACCAAAATAAATGTTATACAAAATAGAATATTTATACCTATGAAAGTCTGTAGCAGAATCCTCATAGAAACAGAAGACTAGATTCTGCAACCCTACTCCTCTCCTGAAATGGGTAAACAAATAAAGAATGAGTATATATATGATACTCAGTAAATTTATATGCATCGTAATAAATAATAATTAGGCAATGGCTTCAGTTAAAGGAATTACAGTAGACAGAATAGATATCATGGTATAGTAATGCCAAAGTAATAATCAATAGGCTCGGTCACATATGGTAAGACAGATAATGAGATGGACTGTATGAAAAGAAATCATACAGTCTCTAGTCAAAAAAATCACTGGACCGTGTAGGTCACCAGTATTATATAAGCATAACGCTGATTAGGCCCTATGGCTAGGACCGTAACCCCTCCTAGCTAGGGTTAAATACTACAATGTGCACAAGGTCGACAGTATTTCCCCACTACCTTGTCGAATCGGTAGTTCTGCCAAACCATATCAGGGCCAATAACGAGGGATACCATAAGCAATAATGGCATCCGGATAACAATTAATCAAATAACAGTCAGCTCGGTATCAATCAATATAGTATCCAATATTCTCATTGGCAATGTCATATACAATGTACAATCAATAATAGTAAGTATGGAAATAAAGAAAGATCAGAAATAAAAGTTGGCTCGGTGGCCGAAAATGGTAGGTCAATTGGCATGCCAATGTCGCTGGCGACAATGGCATTCAATTGGTAGGCCTATGGCATGCAAACCAATAGGCCAATTACAAATGAACTAGTCATCAAGAAGTACAATTAAACAATCATCAAATTAGTAAGGAAAAACATGGCAAAAATCAAAGAATTCCAAAGGTAATATAAGGCATACATGGTTCGGTCATTTAGGATTTTTCATCAAAGGTTTCCATTCAACAATGCAATGATATAGACATGTAAATTGATGCAGTGTAAACTCACCTAATGCTTCAAGTCACCTTTGCACAAGTCAATTCCATCAATTTTCCCAAAATGTGCCAATTAGGTTACTTTATAATACACCTTTGTCAAATCTCCAATTCTACATCAATTAGTTATCCATTCCCATCAAATTAACTAATTCTAACATCAATTAATAAGACCTAACACTAATTCATCAAGTCATATTTTACAACTTTAAATCAATCATCAAATTTAGGGATTTCCACAAATTAGTATCAATCTAAGTAAATTAACACTAAACCCATCTATTTCAACCTAAATAACACCTAATTAATCAAATAAACCCAACAAATAAACCCTTACCTCAAGTGGGTTAAAAAGGATTGAAATCTACACTTCAATATCCCTTGAAATCTTTAGCTCCTTTCTACCAACTGATGATGGAAATGAGGTGAGCTAAGCTAGTACTTAAGATTTCTATGAATTTGTCCTCAGTAATTTGATGAATAAATGAAGAAAATCGAAGAAGAAAATGGAAGATGGTGTTTTGGTCTTCTATGAAGAAAAGAAGAACGAAGGAGAAAAAGAAAAGAAGAATAAGTTATCGTGAAAAGAAATAGTTACTGTCTCTCTTTAAATAGGCTACTACCTCAGTAAATTTTCACTTCGCCATTTTTCTTCTCGCCAGTACTAGTTTGCAATGCCACTTCATAAATGTCGGCTCGCAAATGCCACTTCGCAATGCCGGCTCACAAATGCCACTTAGCAAGGCCAGCTCGCAAATGCCACTTCGCAAGGCCGGCTTGCAAATGCCACTTCGCAATGCAGGTTCACAAATGCCACTTCGTAAGGCCGGCTCGCAAATGCCACTTCGCAATGCCGACTCGCAAATGCCACTTCGCAATGTCGGCTCACAAATGCCACTTCGCAATGTCAGCTCGCAAATGCCACTTTCTGCATAGCTGGAAACCTTCCTCATCCACTCATACTAAACCAGTTCGCAAATGAGCTACAGATATCCAAACTCCTTGATTCTTTTTGTCACTTAAAATGGACACTTAGGGGTTCAACATATTGAGAATCCAAATTAAAAGGAAATCTCCATAATTTATGATGAATTTCTACATTTCATCCTGACTTTACTCTTCAAGTACGATCCGAACAGGTCTGATTCAATTTGATCTCTCTTGGGTTACAATTCTTCAATCTTTTTGATATTTTACAACCATCAATCTATATTACACAAAGGAACATTTTTCATGTTCACTCGTTTGACTCGCTCATCTCTAATATTCTCAAAATAATTAAATAACTCAGACTTACTGTCGGATCAATGAATTAGACCAATTCCATTTAAGATGTACACACTTATCTTATATATATATATATATATATATATATATATATATATATATATATGACAGGTGTTACACATAGTGACCATACCTGTTTCTAAAAGTAGTCTTAAGCACATCCTCCCTCTTGATCATCAACTGATGATAACCTAATCTCAAGTCAATCTTAGAGAAATGACTCACTCCCTGCAACTGGTCAAAGAAGTCATCAATCCGAGGAAGCAGAGATTTATTTCGAATAGTGACTTTATTGAGTTATCGATAATCGATACATAATCTCATAGATCCATCCTTCTTCTTAACAAACAACACCGGAGCACCTCAAGGCAAACTACTAGGCCTTATGAATCCTTTATCCAACAAGTCTTGTAATTGCAACTTCAATTCCGTTACTTCAATAGGAGTCATGCGATACGGAGGTATCGGTATTGGATTAGTAGCTGAAGTACTTCAATGTTGAACACAATATCTCTATCTGGTGGTAAACTAGACAATTCTTTTTAAAATACATCTATAAACTCATGCATAACAAGAATATGATCAATGCTCTTCACTTTCCTTTTTGTGTCTCAAACATATGCCAAATATCCTTAACATCATTTCTTTAACAATCTCCTTGCCCCGATGGTGGATTTCATATTATAAGGAACCTCACTCCTTTCCCCTTGGAACTCAAACTCTTCACCTGAAGGTGGCTTGAACACAATCTTCTTCCTATTACAATCAATGATAGCAAAATACTTGGACAACCAATCCATGCCTAAGTTCACATCGAACTCTAATACTGGCAGCTCAACCAAATCTACCTTTAGACTCTTGCCATTAAATCTCACTAAACAAAAAGGATAAATCTTATTCACATTTATCTCCTCCTTTAAAGGAGTTGACATAACCAGTGCAGAATCTAAAAGTTTACATGCCACAGACAATTTCTTTGCAAAACATAAAGAAACAAAGGAATGCATGGCATCAAAGATTTCTCAAAAGATACTTCCTCAGCTTGTGGAACCAAAGGTGGTTGAGGAGGAAAAACCGAAGGAGCTACTGGAGCTGCAAGTTGTGGTAGAATTAGAGCCACCTGTATCAGAGGAACCTATTGCCTTTGTTGGGCAATATTCTCAGTTAAAATCTCGTAATTACGTTCCAACCGCTTAAATATTTGAGCCATATCTAAAGGAGGTGCTGGACGAACCTCATTATCCCCCATTCGACCAATAAAACTAGCCTCAGAAGAAACATCTCTCCTAGAACGACCACGTCCTTTGCCTCTACCACGACCGCGTCTAGAAGGCATATCAAAATTAATAATAGAACAAATAATTTAGATTTAGATCAAACATAAACGTATAATCACAACAGAGGATAATAAAACATTGACAAGACAGAATTCCTATGCTCTATAATTTCCCTAATTAGACACTCATTGCCATAGAACAACTATAACTTCAAACCTTAGCTCTGATACTACCTTTGTTACATCCCAAAATCGAAGATGCGACGATCCTAGGGCATAGGTAGGCTTAAGGCCACTAAAAACCTGTTGAACACACCAACCTAACATATGACAATAACAAATAATAATATATATCCATTCACAATTCTAAATCATAAACATCATCGCCAACCTATGATATAATCACCCAAAATATAATCAACCTATTCACCATAGATCAAAGACAAATAAGGTCCTCTATCCAAAATGAACTAGTGATAACCTAAAAGAATATTACAACCATTCAAATATTATGGTGCTATAAGAGAATTACATCTCAATCATTAACAAAAATGTATCCAAAAATTAAACAGAGTCTATAATTTCTAATAGCTTCTTGGAGAAAAAAGTCAAAAAGCTCTATCCTCGGTCTCTGGACCGATGACTCTAGCACTTGAAAATCACAACAAAAAGGGGGTGAACATTCAACTCAATGAATTATTTATATGTCATACCTAAGGTTCAGAATCATATCAAAGGTTGACTTATACACATATATCACAAATGAATTTCATAATACAAAGTTCATAATATATACGAATAATCATAAGTCATATATATATATCAAAAGTTGAATAAAAAATTGGATATCAGAATACAGAGTTTAGAAAACATAAGTCATAAGTGCCATATATATATATATATATATATATATATATATATATATATATATAGGGTAAGCAATATAAACGTCAGAATAACAGAAATAGAACAGGATTCTAACAACATCCATAACAGAATAGGAATACTATAATCTCCCTACAAAATATATGTGTTTGCGCTAACATGCGCCTAGAAAAATTGTTTCCCCTCTAGGAAGCACCCTAATACTTTGACTCTATCAATCGAGTCACTGGTGCATACAATCCTAAGATTTTTCCTTCATAGAAAAGGCATTTTGACTATACATCTACTATTTTCATAATACAAATATTGATAACAGAGGTTCTTAAAATCAAAGAATATTATAGAATGATCGATTTATACTATAATAACGAATTGGCTCTAAAGGAATGGGTAACAATACCAACTATTGGTTCAAAGAAATATCAACTTAACAATTGCCTAGACATACTCAGAATGAGTATTAATAAAAGAATCATATATATGTATATGCAAATACATATAAAACACATATGTATAACTCACCTCCATAAAGCCATAATCAAAACCAAAGCTCGAAATCATTCAATCAAGCTCCAAATCTACTTAATTGCACTTAATGCTTTAAGTCTAGCACATTACAACAATTTACATATTTAAGGTTTTCCTTACCAAACATTACCTATAACAAATTCATGCAATTAAAGACTCTCTAAAGCTTATTTAGATAGTTCTTAAACTTAATTTAACCACTCCTTAAGAAAATCATGGAAGAATAGAAGAATTGATACTATTCAAATTACTATTCACCATTTGCCCTAATTCTTCCAACAACCAAAATCAATAGCAATTAATGCATTTAATATACTCCCCATAAATCATAAATACCTATTCTAACAACCTATAACATCAAATCATAACAGAAATCAATTTATGGAGAAAATACCTCTTTCTTCTTAAATGGAGATTTTGAAGAAATCTTGACTTAGAATGATTTAATAGCTTTCTCAAAGTGTTGGTCTTCCAAAATAAAGCATTAATGTGAGTATTAATGCCTTAGAAATACAGATGAAATGAATTTAGGGTTTGGTAGTTGAAAAATAAAAAGGAGAGAGAAAAGAGTTAAATTTTCGGACAAGTGACAAATGAGCTGATATATATAAAATTTGACGATTCACGCCCGTGAAAGAAAGAGTCACATCCGTGAAGGTCGACCTTTCATGCCTGATAAAGCCATCTGATGAAAATTTAAAATTCAGACAGGAACTTTTTTATGCCCGTGAAGACTGATTCAAGCTCGTGAAGATATGTTTTATGCCTATGACAGAAGGTTACGAGGCAATTCTCAACTTCTCTTTAACCTAACTTAACTAAAACTCAACCAAACACAACTTATCAATATAAAAATCTCTATAAGAGCTATATATACTCAACAATTCACATTCTATCAAACTGAACTAGCATAAAATAAAACAGAATAGAACAGAAAATCAGAATTTATCACCACTCAAATAAATCCATTCAAAAATAATCAATCAGAGTACATAATACAAGCAATACAAATAAAGGGTATTACACATTCATTCTGGTGACAACTCTTTATTTTCACCTAAATCACTCAAATCCCACATTGAAAAAATGAGAAAGCAGACCTCCTAATCCTCCACTATAAATATAAGTCTTAATTCACCTTCCAAATTACACTAGAATAATTAGATAGAATTTTCTCTAATTGGCTCTTCCTTCTCCCTCCCTTGTCAATATTTTTTTCACAAGCTGTCCATTTCTATTTGATCTCAAATCAATTTCTTTAATTCTCCTTGAATTAAAGGAATATAAGCTTTTCTAACTTGTGGAGCCCAAAATTGATTCTCTTTAAATTAATTTAGACTAGTTTTCCTTTACCAAAGTGAAAGTTCAATCCAGAAGAGTCCTAAGACCTCCGCCTCCTCCCAAGTTAAAGAAAAAGGTGCAAATCCTTTAACTTATCTCTCTCTTTTTTTATTCTTTATCTTAAATTTTTTTTAATTTAAGGTATTTTAAATTGTCCTAATTTAAAGTATCTTAAATTAGTCTCTTATTTAATTGCTTTATTTAATTTAAAGTATATTAAATTATTCTTTTATTTAATTACTTTTATTTAATTGCTTTGTTTAATTTAAGGTATCTTAAGTTGCCCTAATTTAAGATATCTAAAATTAGTCTTTTATTTCATTGCTCTATTTAATTTAAGGCATCTTTAATTATTTCATGTCTTCTACCTTTTTTTGGTAATGCATCAAAGAAAGAGCAAAATATGATAAATAAGGTTTAATCATACTTTTCTTAAATTAGACATAACTCCTTTACAAAAAAAAAAAAGAACTATGCAGATTTTGATTCTCATTCAAGGGATACGCAGACATGCTATTTTAAATCATTGAATCAAAAAAAAAATACTAAAAACCCATTTTTTTCAAATTTACTTTATTTTGCTTTAGTTTTATTTTAATTAATTGCTTTGGGGAATGTGTGATCAATTTAGAACCTATAAAAGTTAGAATTGATATCCCATATTTTGAGCTTTTTGCTATATAAATTTAATTGCTTTATTTTAATTTTTTCTTTTACATGTTTTATTTATATATTTTATTTATATGCTTTATTTATTTGTTTTATTTATTCATTTTATTTACTTTTATTTTACTTATTACTTTAAATAATGAATTTCATTCATATACATACTATTTTTTAACTGTTCATATAAATGCATATTTTACAAATCATGATCTTAAAGCCAAGTTTGGGTTACTTAAAATCAGAAACCTAGTCCCTAAATTCAATCTAATTCGAAGGTCTAGTACACTTTTCCTTTCGGATTAAATTGGAGTTAAATTTGCATTTTTTTCCTTAACTTTTCCCAAACATAAATAAATTAAGGTGTCAACTCTCCTGCATGGTTTCAATATAAAAAATAAAAGAATAATTTACAAATGTAAATTGAAAGCCACCTTGAGTCGTGAGAAATCACCCTAAAGGTCTTTTCGATTCCAAGAGAACCTGACCAATTATCGGGCGAGACCTCATAATATAACTATGATATGATGAGCTATGACTATCATGATAGCGAGAACTTGCAATCTGGTTGGCATTGTTGGCTTAAGCTGTGATGGCAGAATCCTATATATTGGATTTAAGAGACAGTATTAGAGTCAGGTAAGGGATTGGCTCCCTAAATAGAGGATTAGTATGATTCTTGTAGTCTGATTCCCATCCTTATATGATTATATAATGATGTGTAATATGTGAATGTGATGATGTTTAATGATGTAGTTGTGTAATGATGTGAAAAGGCGTGATTAATTGGTTGTTGGACTTAATATTTATGACATGTTATATTAATACTATATAGCTCATTGAGTTGAACACTCATTCATGTTCAATTTATTTTTTTCAGCTTACAAGTGAGTATTAAGAGTTGGATCTTTATCAAGTCTACATGCCTTTCATCCTCCAGCAGTGAAGTATTGTACTTTGTTATTTAATTATTTTGTAATATGAATTTTAGAGCTCTACATAGTTAAATTTTTTGTAGCTTCTGTTTTTTATATTTCTATATATGGTTGAGTTTGTTGTGTCTAGAGGATAGTTGAGCTTTTTTCATTTTAGCTATGTTATTATATTGAGCAGGATTAGATGTTATTTATTAAATGATGTGATATGTTTAAGATGATTGTCCGGAGTGGCAGATATTAATTTTTAGCTCAGGTTCTACCTAATAGGTAGACCCTAACCCTTACTTTGTGACAGTTATAGCTGTCATATTACAGTTTTATTATTTTTCGAGTAATTAGGCTTACTATAAATTCTGAAAGTCTTAAGTTTTCCTGTTATCTAATGTCGGTTACATGCCTTAGAGTTAGGATCGTGACACCTATAGTCCAACTACTACCTTATAAATTTAAAACATAAATCATATTTCTTTTTCATTATTCTGTTTTTTTTTTTTTTTTTTTTTTTTTTTTTTTTTTTTAAAAAAAAAAATTTTATATTTAAAAAATTTTGGATATTGTTTAAATTTTAAATTTAAAAAAAAAAGTTATAAAAATAATAA